>LJIJ01002029.1:0-32284 GCA_001718145.1 Orchesella cincta
CTTTGCTTTGAGATGATGAGCTTTATTTTACAGCATGTGAAGGGTAACTCGTGAATAGGATACATGTCCAAATGATTCGTATATATATTTACGTAGGGCAAGACATAGTGCTGAAGTGAGAATAGGACCTAATCATCTGAGACTTATCTAGGACTGGACGTGACTCTACATAGGACAAGTTAGATAACAGGGTAAAGACATTTCATACATGAGGCAGCAATATGAAATATATTGTTATCATTATTCAAATATAGATCGATATTAGCTAGACTCAAGAACCTACACCAACAAAAATAGCAACCATCCAATCTCTGGTACCTTCGTTTTCTCCAAATCTTCCTATCGATAATTATTTGCCTTAACCCCTCCGAATTTGATAGGTTGAATTTAACATAATAATTTAAAGCTTTGTGCTATGTGTTATGTCATCGAAATAGTAAAAAAATGGCTTAAAAAGTGTTAAACGTTAATGATTTTAACGGTAAAATCATATATAAGATGATTATATACAAGAATACAGAGTACGTCATCTAAAGCTCTTTGTCCTGGATGAAATGTCTGACGGCACGATTCAGCCGAGCTGAAGTATTTGTATGGAGTTTTATCTAAGAACAATATAGCGGTTTAGTTGGGCACGTCCAATAAGTGTCAATTTCTAAGGTGAATTATGTACTATAAAACAATGTTGTATTTAATAGAGTTCTAGAAGAATAAAAACCGTACAAATAAAACGTGTCTATATTTCCCAGTTTTGATTCTGTTTTAATGCTAGTGGTTTAGATTTTGAAGTATTTGCAAATCGTTACTGTTCTTTTAGTTCAAATTGAGTGTCATGGTTTGTTTCATAACATGTTTGCATATAGAATAAATTTTATGAAACAACAAATCGTAAACAAGCTAAACTCGGGATATAATGTGAGCGCATGTTTACACAGAACTAGAACTGTAATCATTTCAGACAGTTTTCTACTTTTCAACAAAATGATTCTCGTTTTATTATTTTACAAGCCTCTAAATTTCATTCCAGCTTATCCAACGTATTTACTTAAACTACACATCGTTCACCCGAGTTATAACTTGTTCTCCAAGAATTTATCATTGTTTGTTTCAGTTTCGTATAGAAAATAATTTCCTGGGCTACATATTCAAGGGTTTTTAAATTCATACGTTGGAATTTCTCCCTTTACTGTTCAAAGTTACCTTAAACCAATTTCTTTAGAAACAAAACAGTAATAAGACATCGCGGCTCAGAGAGAAAATTTTCGAATTGTTCTGTCCATCTGCAGGTTCAGCGTTGCCAATATCCGTTAAATATGTTGGAGCTTTAGGTTGGCGACGAGAGTTTGTATGGTTTATTTTTCAATCCGTGTCTCATCGCTACTGTGGAATATCAAATTTGGCACGAGATGAAATTTTACGGTGGAGTTATCCCGCAATATTCATATTAATTGACAATTTTAACTCAGTTTATTTCTTCTGTCCGACTTGCAAATACCAAAGTATGCTTGCAACGTAACAACCGTCATGGAGAACTATGGAATCCCAAATATAAAGATTTATGGAAAAACATGTTTGCAACCTGCATAAGAATATATTTTTATTGTGATAGGTTTTTTACGAAAATCTCAACCTATCATAGACAAATTAGTTGTAATATTCACAGGGATATGTAATGAGCAGGTAGTTTGGCCATTACGTTAATGATGAACAACTCAACTTTTCTGTACGACATGGTTCAGTCACCACCTCCGACAAGAGAAACTGTAATTCGCGTAGATATAGGTTCAGATAAGGTGATTGATAAAGAAACTATAGAATTATTACTCTTTTACAACTTTCAAGTCGTTAATTATGCAATCAAATATCGAGCCATTTGCGTATATCATGGTTTTAGACCAAATTCCCACTATTACAAGCTTTAGTTCAACCTTTTGATTGGAAAACGTGGATATTACTGTCGATTGCAACATGTTTTGGTTGTTGCTAGTCTTTTTCTTTGAAATAAATAAAAGGCAGGTTCAAAACGCTCTGTTTCAGTTACCCAAGCTTTTGTTTTCAACGGTGGAAATGCTACTAGATCAACCCATTTCAGTTTCTTTCGAATTGACGGTATTGCAGTTCAAAAAGAGTTCTGATTTGGTGGAGCTTTCTATCCGTAATTCTTGTCAGTTATACTAAGGAACCTTGTTTTCGTTCATTCACTACTCCTAAGTCTCCGCGAGTTTCCGACACGCTAGGCTGAAATCCTCAATAAAAGTTGCAAATTTTTACTCAAATATCGGCAGTTTCCGAAGCCAGAAAATTTTGGTAGCCTCGACGCTGAAAAATATTTATCCGATATATTTTCTAACATCCTGGACTGAAAAATCCGGATTTTGAAGAGCTCGAAAAAGGGTGAGTGGACTGGCCAATCACTCAAAGGAAGCTGGGATTTTCATAGTCGAAACAAGATTTTATAACATATACCAAACAAAACCATTGAAATCCCTCAAAGTTATTTTTGTCGATGGGAACAGAGCAAATTCCAGGTTTATACAAAAACTTCTTGTTGTGAGCAAGCAGTGGGCTTTCGGAAATGACTCTTGCTAATTTGTTTCTCGAAGTGCATGGCTTATTACTGAAAATTACTTGTACCCTTAATTTTTAAAACTATTAGGCATCAACTCTATGAATCCGGATTATACGATAGATGGAGAAAATTCTACGATAAACATACCATAGTGCATTTTAATAGGCAAGCCGGGAAACTTAATGAAAATTACACGAGAGTTTTTAATCAAAACAAAAAACTTAAATGCTGGAGACGGAATAACCCTTAATAATATTTATCATTACGTTCATTGCAGCGAGCAGAAGTTTACCACAAAAAAGATATTAAAATTAACAAGAATATACATTTTAATTGTGGCGTGCTTTCTAATTTGTTTATGTTTCTGGGTTGCTGTATTTATCATAGAATTGTTGATGAATTGAAGTTGATAATAAATATTTAAACAGTAGTTGCATTAAAATATCTTTCTTATTCCTTTCGGCTCAAGAAGGACTGTTGAACAACTAGGTCTATTTATTAGTAGTTAACAAAATGAGATTTTATTTGAGACTGGGGTAAATATTATTGTAAAAATTGTCTGGAATTTGTCTATTTGCAAATCATTACTTTTGTCTTTTTATATTGAACCACGTATAATAATTGTATCATGCTAGTTTATTAGTTTGTTTGTAGTTTTCTCATAAAATTAAACATTCCTAGTACAAATAAGTCGATTTGTATATGGTTTGAAGCTTATCCTGAAATAAAGAAAAGCGGAGAAAATACCAAACTTTGCAGCTACGTTGGTAATCGTTTTGTCTGGAATCACCTTAAATTACTTCACACAAGAAATGTTCCTCATATTTCTGATTTTGTCAGCACCAAATTTTATAAAAGCTTTCCGAAATATTCCAATGAAATTGTGCACCCACTTATGGATCTTTCGGCTGAATTGGTAATATTTCTCCAAGATTTTTACCACTGTTTATTTCAGTTTCGAATGAAACTGACTATTCCTGGGATATATATTCAAGGGTTTTAAATACCTACGTTGGCATTTCCCCATTTACAGTTCAAAGTTACCCAAGAACCAATTCCAGCGAAAGAAAAACAGTTCAAAGTATTGGGCTCTATTAGAAAATTTTCTAATTGTTCTATCCATCTACAACTTCAACGTTGCAGTACCCCCGTTAAATATGGAGGGGCTTTAAGGCGACGTGAATTTGTATGGTTTATAATTGAAATTCGTTCCGCATAGAAAACTGTGGAATTTAAACTTAGCACCTCAGAACTTTTATGTCAGAGCTATCCGCAATTTTTTTCTTGATTGTAAATTTTAAACCGGTTAATTTTTCTGTCCGTTTTGGCAAGTATCAAGGAATCGGTCGTCACGGTTGAACGTAATTGAAGGAAAATTGGAATTTCAATTATCAAATAAAAAAATATTCTAGCAACTTGCACATAAGCAGAAATTTATATTTCAATACGTACCTTGAGAAAGCTACTTCCACAGTGGAAACGTTGGAGTGGTTAACATTCACAATCGGATATGGCTTGCGGCAAGTAGGTTGTACAATTGCCTCTAATGATGATAAGCGACCTAAAAAGCATCAAACAGATTGTAAGCATCCTAAATTTAGATATGTGGTCGCTGGATATTTGAAATCCCCATTACTTGACGATTTCAAATATATAATTTTTAATTTTTGAAAAAGCATAAAAAGCATCTTAAAGCATCCTGGAACGAAAGAGCATCCAAAGAGCATCTTGGGGCTTCAACAAGCATCCCGAGTAAAAATTGACACGATATTGCAGAATGAAGAGCAAACTTTGTCCTTTTTTATAGAAAATTAAATTTCAAATTGCTATTTTCTACAGAATATTAGCGTTTATTCGCAGAAATTCATTATTACGTGTCAATTTTATACAAAAAACAATGTGGTTTAGCTTAAAGTGAGTTTTATTTTTGAAAATGAATTTGATGGGAATGGCGGAGAAGGAAAAATTGAAGTAGATAAGCTTTTCTTTGTAGTTAAAGTGTAAGTTTAAAACGTTAATTAGGTAGAAAAATGTGTTGCTATTTATCAATTTGCTCAAATATTTGTTAAAATCACAAATTTTAAGGTATTTGAAAGAGCATCCAAAAGCATCCAAAAAAAATTGACAAAGCATCCCAAAAACTTGGAAAAGGCATCTCGCGTCGCCTTACTCATAAGTAATAGCGACGCTCGTCAAGAGAACATGGCAGCAGTATCATATGAAAGAGTCCACTTTTCCTTTTCGTAAGAAACCCGAGTTGGAACGTGTGGATATGTTCTCTTCGGGAAAGGGAATCCCGGAGAGACTATCTCCGACTTGCGAGAGGTTGTTTCTGGATACCAAAGACTACAGAAGAGGGTCACATGGCAAAAGGAAATCGATAGTTTAACTACCATTCCCAATGGTTCTTTATCGATTTTATTGATCTTAAAAGTTATCCTTTTTAGAAGCTCACGGTCTTCAAAGGCAACTCGTTGAAGTCTGAAGTCCACAAGTTGAAAGCAGAATCAGTGAGGAAGGTAGTACCCACTCTGACGGGACGGAATCCCTTCTACGGAAGTTAAGAGGGGACCAACCCATCCAAACAATGAAAATGAACTCGAAAATTCCGTAGGAAAGCTTTTAAACGACCCAATTGTCGTTAATGCAAAGGGAATAACGCCCAGGGTAAATCAACGTTTTTTATTTCGTAGGAAGGCTATAGTGGGAATAACTGCGACGACCCCTGATGCTGCTCATGTTTCAAAGCAGAAGTCTATCACTGGATACTGTCAGCGTGTTCCAAGCAGCAGCTCTACGGCTACGTAATTGCAGTTAGTTACAAATGTACATGTACCAAATGTACATTTGAGCTGTGTATCGTACTTAACATGAATGTACTTTTAGCTAATAAATACATTTTTTATTGGCTTAAGAATAATATACTTCGGTAATTGTGCGGTTGGAATTTTAAAAATGTAACACAGTTAAATCATAATAATAAATGTACAATTAACGTTTCGTTAGATAATATAATTTTCATAACCATTAATCGAGCGATCAAAAAAATTACGCAACGTTTTATTTTTCTATTTAAAAAAAATAAAATGCATAAAATAACAACAATCCGTTAAGTGTTAGTGCTAAAATGAGAATACAGAGTATAGTATAATTATATGCACCATACATAAACTAAGAAGAGGGATACCACATTTGCCCCTTTGCCTTTCTCTTTGGTTATTAATAAGCACTCCCCAGTATAACAGAGAGTAGTATACTGGACATGAAACGGATGAAGAAATATCACCGCCTCAGAAGCAGGGTCCCTTTCCGCATCACCGGTTCCGAGTTAGTAAGCTTTATTTCTAATTCAGACAATCCATTTGCCTTACCAAGCGCCTTCAAATTACCCTTAGACTTTGACTATTGGCTAAATCCATCTTGTTCTTGAAAGAAACCACGGAAGTTTTTATAGTCGATGACCATCGGATTCGTTTTCGCCGGCTCTCCAAATTTGCTCAACAAATTAAGAACTGACAGGCAAACGAGTAGATGTCTACCAAGGTAGTCCATCACTCGGTATCCGAGCCTGCTTCCGATACACCTTGGAATGAATGTCGACTCCATTAAAAACTTGGTTTTTATACTGATTATTTTGATGATGACATAATCATTCTGATCTACGATCCATAAAGCGCAACGCGAATGTGACCACTGCTGTAGCTTTCTCAAAATGTCTGCAAAATTGACAATTTAAAAGTTAAGCCTATTACATTCGAGACGCCCCAGACAGTAGAAATTCGCAGGATGAAGTGAGACTTACGGAAACGGAAGTAAATGATGACAAATGAAATGAACAAGTCATTCACCCTTATCACGTTACCCCAAAGCTGAGTAGTTTAGGAAAGGAACCAGCTCACGGTGGGCTTAAGAAAAAATGATTTTTAGGGAACGGAAGCATCACAAAGAAAAAGAACGTCGAATGTTCTCGAAGAAATGTTGATAAGCGGGCGAAACGCTGAGATCTTTTGTGAGAAAAGGAAGGAAATGAAAGTCAGTAGACCATTCTCAAATTTGTCCTTCTTTTACGTAGACCTACGATTCAGATATTCGTTTGACAAGAAAATTTTTAGATTAACGTAAATTTTCAATATTTTTAAAAAAATCTGATTAGTAACAGTCATAATGGGAAAGCTGGAAAAAACAGACGGGAAGCGGCCAAGGATCTAAGGGAAACTGAAGCACTGAGAAAGCTCAAAATACATCAGTGTGGTCATTGCAACTTTCCTCCTTTTGGGGACGCGAAGGACCTCAAGAGGCACTTGATGACTCACTCAGGTAACTATTTCATATTAAATTCAGTTCAAATTCATACGTCACTAAACTGTAAAGAATTGATAGCCAGCACTAAATAATAATCTTAAAGATGATCCACGTGTCCCCGTTTGTTTCTAGATGTCAGGGCCTTCCGATGCCCCCGGTGCTTAACCAAAGTTACCTTTAAAGAAGAGCAGGGATTGCAACGGCACTTGGAAAAAGTTCATCGTTTGGATCGTGATGCTGCAAAGACATCGCTCAAGCGTGTGAGCGCTGAAAATCTCAACCAGCAGAATGTCGACGCCGCCTCTGTCCCTGCTAATAAAACAAATTCCACAATAAGGTAAGGCAAGATTTCACTCGTCCTTAGTCGTTATCATTGGTGCAAATGATAAAAATTCCATGTTACTAAATATGTTCTCATTTGTTTATAGAGATGCTATCCTAGGGATGGGAGCCAAAGTGAAGACGACACCAAAGGCTGGTCCAGCTCTAAAGCAGAAGGAAATGACTGAGTATTTTTCACAAAGCCCCAGGACAACTCCAACAGTGACCAGAGCGGAAGAGGCTGAATAGTTGAGGAGACTCCACTATCCACTCCACTCCTTATTTTGTATTTTTAGTTGTATGTCTATATAACAGCGTAATTATTATTATCTAGTTGTAGGCGCCTTCAGTAATTAACTTGATGCAAGGCCGTGTCTAGCGAATAAATTAACTTTTACGGTTTTTATGAAAATGCTAGTTTATCTTATATATATTAGCAAACAATATTAAATTGATATATGAATATTAATTATGCACAATTAAAATTTAGTTGAGAAAAAAATTTATCAATTTATTGCATGCCTTCATTTGTTGTAAATTCAAATACATAAAAACCCCTATTAATGAGTTCATGGTTACATTTGAAGTGAAATATCATAACTAAACTAGAAAAAAGATTCAATATCAAACACATTTTCTTCATTTGCCTTTCTTCCACTGCCCCTCATTTTCTGGCAAGCAGATTCCACAAACGTCTCCGAACAGAAGGAGAATCCATACCTGACGTGAAGCGGATGAAGAAATGTCAACGCCTCAGAACGAGAGTGAAAACTCTCTCGGATCAACCGTTGCGAATTAATCAGCTTCAGCTGAAAGGTTTCAATTTCTGTCACTCTAGATAACACGTCGAAATCAAATGCACTCTTGGCCTCATCCATCTTGTCTTTGGAAAAGCTGCGGAAGTTCTTGAGATCGATAACCATCGGCCTTGCTTTAGCCAACTCTCCGATTTCGCTCCAGAAATCAAAGAACTGACAAACCAGCGAGTAAACTTCGGAGATAATTTTTTCTTTGCTTCGTTCCTGATAGAAATCACTCCAATCTTGAGCATGCTCGGGATCCACCGTGAAACCGATGTCGTCCATGTCAAATATCAGCTTCTCATCCGGATTTAGGTCGCATATGTATTTCGGAGTGGGCACGATCTCCTTGGTGTGCAGAAAGTACAAGACTAGCCACTCCAAGAGAGCAGGATCTGGAGCAAAGCCAACCCTTGCTGGACCACCCTTTCCAAGCTGAATCCTGTTCTTCTTCGCCCAGTAAAGGATGAGTGTCATTACAGGCTTCACGCGACGGTCAAAAGTACAGAAATATTCGACTAATCGATAGGTCTGCACTTCCACCAAGTAAGAGTCGGAAGCAATAGAAAAGTTGAGCCCCAACTTGGGCTCGTGAAACGTTACTAATTCTTCCTCATTTCCCAAAATCACCCGAGTCACATTGTCGAAAGGAGCCAACAGCAACTGACTCAGCTTCTTAAAATATTCGCATTTGCCCTCAATTCTGGCAATGACTTCTTCTCGCTCGTTGGCACCGACAGGGAGCATAACGCGTTGTCCATACCGCTCACCGTATAATCCTAAATAACGACAAAAACACTCTTTTAAAAAAACTGTTTCAATATAACACATTTTAACCTTGCATTAATGATAACGCGTACCAGGATGGTCCAAAAAGAAGTAGACCGTACTATCCTCCCCGAAATGGCTTAAGCTGAAACGACAACCCCGGAAAAGGATGACCTGAGAATCTTCAAGTCCAAAAGCTTCAAATAATTCATTTAGCTTCTTATTTACAGCCATAATACGCTTCTGCTCCTTTTCCGACAGGAGCATGGCACCAAGAACGGATGAGAAGTGACAGTTAAAATCATTTTCATTGCAAGTAGATCCTGTTGATTTACAACCGCATTGCAGATAAGTCAATTCCTGATGGCGATCCACTTCAAGCTCTTCATCGTCAAAATCCAAGCACAGATCCACTGGCACCTTTGGTGGTCCATATATTTGCAACTTTTCTGATCCAAACAAGGATTTCAGCTCAACTTCAAGGATCCTTTTCCCTTGGTACCCTTGATTCTCCAAGTAGAACCCCAGCTTTCCCACTGCCATTCGCATCAAAGGCTGGATTTTGTCCTCAAATTTATCTTGACAAATCGAAAAGTGACCGCCTAGCACGAAAGGTTGCATCAAAATTACTTTCTTTTCCCATTCTTCCAACATTGCTTCTTGGGTTATCTGCGCCTGAGCCATTGTCCCTTTCTTTCAGGCTTCTTCATCATCCCACTCAAAAGTGCAGATTTTGTCGAAATGACTTCTGCGTCGTAGGTTTTCAAAACGGTTCCTTTGAAGTTCCTGCTCGTGTAGAACTGGAAGAATTCACGGGTCAGTCGAAGAACATCCAACACGTATGCTTTGCTACCCTCCTTCGGAACATCTTTCTTATGCTCAGCCCTCCAGACCTTCACGAAGTCACTTTTTCTTGGGGCAATGGGAACGAGTAGATGCCTACCAGTTGACTCCAATTTCGGTTTACATCCGGGTCGGTCTACAACCTCCACTGGTGTCGGAAGAATCTTATTTTTACACAAGAAAAAAATGCAAAGCCACTCCAAAGCTGCTGGGTCCGGAATAGAGTCAAACTGGTTTTCCGGTTTAATCCTATCTTCAGCCAAGGTCACTCGGTTTTCTCGAGCCCAAAAGTTGATCAGAGTGAGCAAAGATCTGGCTCTGGGATCAAATCTAAGAAGATATTCCGCCCATTGACAAGTTACAACTTCAGCGTGATAATGAGCTTCAGTCGCAATCTCAAACCAGAGTCCATTCTGTTCGTCACCGTATCGGCGACCTGCTTCAACAGTCTGCTGGTATTTGGAGGGAAGTGGTTTTATGGAAATGGTCTCAAGTATCGTCTCAATATCCAGATCAAGTGGTTGTGCGTTTGCCTGGCTCACGCAGATGAGAAGTAGATTCGAGTTAGCATTTAGTAGCTTCAAATACTGATGTCGAAAGTAGTTCACCCAAGCCCTGGGATCATGTCTGTGGATGGCATTCCTTATGCGATCCATGAGTTCGAAGACGCGTTGAAACTTTTGAGGTGGAATTTCAACCTCAGAACAAAGAACAGCATATTGATTAACCAAATTGGGAGCTGCTCCCTGCTCAACCATCTTCACATGCATCTCTCCAATCCCGTCCTTGTCAAGCTTCAGATTGCTTATCCGCTTCCCTATGTCGTTTCCGATGTCCTTTGACAAATCAGCACTCGTCGCACTCATCATGGCAGAAGGTTCTGGCAAAATTGCTTGCCCTATAATTTAAAAGGATAGATTTGTTGTCAAACAGGAAGTCTTCATCTTTCAAAAGTTTGATATAATATTGAAGGTCACCCACATTCAGTTGCTAGCATTCCTTTAGGTTTCCTCAGTTCAATCGTGACCCCGTCAATGTCAACCTCCGAACCCATAACTTTCACCAACTGCTCAACCATCAACCTAAAAAACGAAACAAAAATATTTATTCCTACCAACTACTTTAATTAATTTACTTAACATTGATTATCAAAATGTGGCATTCAATATGAAGCAAAACTACTCACTGGTTTTGGAAACGGATGATTGCATATAGAGGACGGCTCACATCGCACACAAAATCCACGACGAATCCTTCCCCACCCGAAAAATATTCTAGAATCGATTTTCTAGCCAACGGATACTTTCCACGAACCACCAGTGAGCACTGCTTAATCTCCGCTCCCCAGGAATGGCACTGTTCCTTCGACTTATCGGAATGCTCCGGTTGGAGAAGATGATCTATCCATTCCTTCTTTGAAGCACACAACTTGTCACAAACCAAGCAAACCTTTGGAAATCTAGGCATTACTTAATGTTTCGTTAACCAACTAGTAAACACTGAGCGTTTATCTGGATAACCTTAAGAGATTGGATAGCCCTTACAATTAACGTATAACGTTAGTTGATATTTTGTAAACGAGCAAACACAAAAGTAGGCAGATGTAACAATTTAACAAGAATGATATCAGTGAACTTTCCCATGCCTTTAGGTTTATCAACCTAAAATATTTAATCTCGCGGTGAAATTCATAAGACATCACATGACACTGAATTACGAGTTAAACAAAGGACCTAAAGGTCATGAACATGTAAAATTACGTGATATGAAAAACGGGTTTCATAACGACTTTTGTAATCATGTATCATAATATACTGTCAATCGTTTATGTGTATGGATACGGATGCCTGAAAAATGCATACGGCAGCAAAGCTTGCTTCTATTAAGGGCTACTTTTCTTTCGGATTCGAACTTTCTGTCGTCTGTCTGTCTTCAAAACGTGTGTAGAAAACTGGGCTTAAAATTAATCTAGATTACGACTGGATCTCTAATCTAATGTCCAATCAGGGGTGGACACTTGACAGTTAGATCTAAATATGTTTCAAGCACATTTGACCGCCCGCAAAGAGGTTCTCTACTTCAAAATGCGGAAATGGAAGGCGAAGAGAAGTCTAGATAACTTTTAACAGGAAGTTGTGTGATTTTAGTCTGACTTTTCCTAATTTTTTTTTGTACTGTTTGGTTTAGACACTTACGGAACAGAGGGCTTCGTGTGGCTTGTCTCGGCCTTAAAATTCTGAAGTCTCCCTTTCGTTCTAAACATTTTAAAAAAGTATTAAAACTATGATGTAAAATCAATCACTCTCCAGAAGCAAGTTTCAAGGGAATATTCGTTAACTTTAGGGCTTTAATAAAAATCAATGAATGACGATTGCATGAACACAAAATCAATTATCATAAACTCATTAAAGATTAATTAATAAAAATAATAAACATGAATGTAACACGACATAAAAGTTAAAAGTTGACACACGCAAAAACGTTGATTTGATCTGAATCGCCTTCAGTTGTTTTCCAGGTTCCTCTCCGACTCCTCCATCGCAGGTAGAACCGATGTCAAATCTGCCTCTTCATCATATCATATTCGATAGGGTCGAACCTTTTGAATTTCTTCCTCATGAAGAGTGGTACATCGTCAATTGCCTCAAACTCGGCTTCCTTATTGAAATTGAAACCGAGGACACCCAACGGGTCGAAATCCTTGCCACCAAAGGAAGAATCCCTAGACTTTGAAGCAGCTTTTCGACGACGTTTGGGCTTCTCTTGTGGCTTTGGGGGAGGCGAAACAATTGTGCAGTCGTCATCGTCCTCTTCCTTGATCCCACATGCTGGAACGGAAGCGGGCTGCTGAATTAAGGTGGGCCCAGATCCAAAGACCCTGGATGAGCTTTTGGCTTATCGATTGGTCCACCAGAAGTATCATCTCGTCTGGGTCTTCACTTTGTACATCTTCGGTACTCCCCAGAAACTCCTCTCGTTTATTGGGGGACGCCAAGGATGAAACACGTTCGTCCCCTAACCAAAATACAACAATTTATTTTTTACAGCCCGAAAAAAGTGATGCTCAATCAATAAGCGACAATTACTTACATTCATACGGCAAGCATTCGAATGCTTTCTTCATCTCAACAATCTGATCACAAATCATTACTCTCGGCGCTTCTACCCCGGCGAACGCCTTGTTAGTTCCTTCCTGAAAAACAGAATTAAGGTGCATATTCAAATATTAGCAAATCTTCATCTCGAATAACATGACAAGATCGTGAACGTAACTCAGCTCATCTTACTTGCTCTCGAACTGTACAAATCCAACGAGAGGATTACTGGGGAACCACACGAAGTCCGTGACCAGGTAACCTTTCTCAGAGAAGAACAGGAGCTTCTGAACGGGCCACGGGAAAGTTTGAGTACACAATGAAGGTGCAACCCCGCTTCGCTTTTCCCCATTTTAAAATAGCTTCCCGAGCTTTAGTCTGGTGTTCTTCAAGGAGCAAGTGATCCAGCCATTTCTTGATGGTGCGGAAGGATCCTTTGCACACTGTGCACACGTGCTTGAGCATGACTTCAACTTCCAAAACTAATATTCAGAAACAAACTTTTCATTGACAACGAAAAAAGATAACTAACAATCACAATCAAAATCTCTGCGGAAGCTGACTGATGAGTGAAAGTTACGGAGAAAACATGCGTGGAGAAATTTATTCAAGAAGGTATCTCCGCCCGCTTGCTGAGACTATTATCGTGTTGCCCCAAAGCCAAATGTTTTTAGATGAGGAAGAAGCTGCATAAATCGAAAATTCTTGACCAGTTCGAATTTCTGCAAAATGTTATAGATTGTTAAACGTAGTTTACTTAATGACGTTTTACCTTTATTACTTTAATGTATTAGGCTTGTTAAAGTAAAGTTTATAAAGTTAGTTCATGAGAATGATGACGAGCGTCGACTGGCTTAATTTTGGATTGTTTACCGTATCAGCTTAAGTTGTTTGTTTGTTAGAAATAAAGTTCAGTTTTATAAAATGCTTTATTTGAAACGGATCTTTTACTTTTTATTATGCTTTGCACACATTATTATCATGGATTTCATTTCTTTTTAATGACAACTAAATACAAGTCGATAAACTGTTGACTGAACCTGTTGAATGTGGCTCTTGCATGATTTTATTGGTGCTTCTACACCATGAATTGTGCATATATTTTTAAACCTTAAATTGTCTTCATTAGAACTCCACAATACGCATCTCATTGCGCAGATTCAAACAGGGATTTCAGCATCCCAACACGATTCTTTGTCTCTTTGATATCCCCTAAAAAGTTGCTGAGCTTGACGAAGGTTTGCTCCATGATGATAGAGCTTTTGCTGAACTCCTCATCAGATATAAAGAACGAGTACTTTGGCACAAACGGTTTGAATATCAATATTTCACCTAGCGCCAATCACTTCTTTAGCTGCTTTCTTTCCTTCACGCTTGAACTCACAATTCCCCTGGCCTCAAGAACTCATCTTTAACTTAATTTTAGCATCGCGAATAATTCGGGCGTCCAGTGTGTTCAAAGCGCATCCTTGGAGGTTGTTGGAGGTGCAAAACTTGAAGAAATCACATGCCAGTTGAAGAACGCTGAGGGCAAATGCATCAGTCTCAGTTTCAGGAATAGATTCTTTATGAGCACTTTTCCATTGCTTCAAAAAAGGATGACCAATCTTGAAGCCCACATCTACTGGAGTCCCCTCGATTAGGATTAGGGATTTAGTGCCCCGCTCAGAGTCAGTATATCCTTCGGGTGGGAATCAGTTTGACCCAACCCAAGTAGAAACCGAGAAGCCATTCCAGTGCTGTAGGATCTAGAAGCACTCGGTTTGCTGCTGCCCAGAAGTGGATGAGAGAAAGAAGTGGCTTGGCTCTCTCGTCAAAGGCCAACAAGTACTCGAGAAGCGCTCCAGTTTGGGACTCCAAAATGTACAGCTCACCCAAAAGAAGAGTGAATTGGAAACCGGACACATTGTCAATATAAAACTTCCGCTTTGTGTCCTCCTCCTCATCATCACAAAGCTTGAACTGTTGGCCTTTGTCAGTTAGCAACATCCTGTCAAATTCTTGAGGTTCGAGAGGAATATGTCGACATTGGACCCTCTTGCTCGAGCAAACGCCTGAAATAAATTGAAATGGTTTCATTTCAGCCATGAAAATTTTGAAGAAGCATAAACTGTTGTCGTACCAGCTAAATCCACACAAATGTACAATTCGTTGATGAGGGCGTTCCTAATCCCCAAGTACCAGTTTCTGCACACGGACAACCTGATATTTGGGTAATCCGCTCTGAATATCGCTTTAATTGAGCTACTGATGTCAACAACAGGATCCACGCATCGTCAGGGATGTTAACCAGATCGCAAATAGCACTAAATTCATCCCACAGTGATGCAGACACAAGTTCAGATGTTGACAATATTTCTTCTCCTTTCCTTCTTTTGGCTCCAGTCTTATCTGCATTTGGACCGAGGTCAGGTGATAGGACAGCTCCTGATTGCTATGTATATCTGCTTTTCCTTCCAAGACGCCATCTGCATCCGGAAGATACATCTTCCCTGCAAATTAATTTAATTGAACTCACATTGCACATTCAGTTACATTTTTAAAATCTGGGTTTTATCTTTTTGCTTACATTCCAGTCCCAAATTTCCCCTGCCCTTTTGACGTGGACTAGCTGATTCTCCACTCGGATTTCGTGTCCACCAAAACTCTCCAACATCTCTTCCACTTTGTGCCTAAAATAAAATAAATGTATTTTTAAAATAATCAATTATTTTGGAAGGTTAGGTCTTCATGAGTTGACAGTTAAGCTCACTTGCTCTCAAACTGGAGGAAAGCAATCTCCGGCCGATTTGTAAACCACACAAAATCAGTGACCAGATTAGTGGCTCCCTTGGAGAAAACTGGAGAACCTCGAGAGAGGCGAAGGGAAATGAGGCGTAAGCCACCAGAACGCATTCCCTTTCCGGTTGAGACCACGAACAAATGTCCTTCCGAGCTTTGGTCTGGTGATAATTCTGGAGCAGGTGACTCAACCACTCTGTTCTGGTTCCAAAACTGCCCTGGCAAACCGAGCAGTGGTACTCGTGCATCGTAGACAAGTCTCGGTGTTGTCTCAATAATTAGCTTTCAACAGAACAATTTAAATCTACACTAGCTCAATCTACTTTCTTTCCTACACCTGAAAATGAAAAAGTATGTTTAGTTGGTAGATATTGTGAAATTTTTTGCCACCAATATAATTTAAATGCAGAGAACAACAAAGAGGCACTATGAGACGTGTTTTAAGTTCGAAAAAGCAACGTCAGTGAATATGAATTTGCGTGCTAAAAAGCTTAACCGACTTTCAAGGCTGATTCCACGTTAAACTTTTGACCACTCTTGTAATTCCCAACGATTGTCCAACTGCTTCGTTGTGATTTGCATTGCAGAGAAAACTGAAGCACAAACGTGTTGTCACTCCATGACAATCTATGTATCCGAGTTTAAGTGGACGGAGAAGTATCCCATCACACGCTCTGACCTCTTATGCGTTTAGTTCTAGCTCTACCCTCTTTTCCCTCCACCAAGGGGCAGTTCTTCGGAGTGGAAGTTGCAAACGTTCATTTCCTCATTCGTGACGTGACCAGGTTAGCGTTGTTGGTTGACCTTGGTGCTTTACTCCCAGAGTTCCAGGTACACATTGTCAGCTCGTTTACGGCCTGGATATTGACCTCCATGTCGAGCTTGTGTTCAGCAGACGCCAAACCCGACGCTGACGCTAGTTCTACTAAACGCCTACTATCATTTGATATTCTTTTAATCAGGACTTTCCTAACAGAACAGGCAGGACAATGTCACACCAGAGTTTTTGAAGCCCAATCTAATTACACTAGCAAAAAACGCAATGCTAAAGGTTTATCCCCCTGCCCCACTCAAATTTCCGTTGCGACGGTTATGCCTTTAATCATACATGTAAAACCATGAACTTTCTGACATGAAAAAGAATTATATAGCTACCTTTCTTTTCAAACCAATCATTTCTATTTGTTGCATTAAATTATTTATTCAATTAACATTCATATAACAGTTAACTGCATCGTTCATTATCAGATCTGATCCTAGATAAACAGAGAAACTTCTTCACTAGTAACTTTTCGAAATGAACTTTGTAAGGTGGACATGCTCCATTCGTTCCCAAGATTTCCAAACAAAGTGGGAAGCCCGCTTTCAATTAGTTTTGATGAAGCCATCATTTCCAAGCAGATCTTTCCAAAGAAGTTGTCCTCATCGCAGGGGATTGTCCATTGAAGAATGAGCGGGTGCAGAATTACAAATCTCCGACGATGCAAGCCATTTAATTCCACGTGCCTTGCACTTAGACTTCTTTGGGGATTTCTTAATCGCGCACGTTCTTTTTCAATCAGGCGAGTTCTAAACCCCGTGGGATTGTTCTCTTTCTTCTTTAAAAGATCCTCGTTCGTCGCCAGTTCCCCGTCCCTCGTATTCAAAACCCAATTCTGCGTGGTGTAGCGTAGCTCCCCATAAAAAACAAAGAATTCTTTGCTCAGCAGCACCAAATTGGAGTAAAACTGGTCGGTACCCACAACTGGACAATTGGCGTTGGTAGCAGATCTCCATTCTTCAGTAAACCCATCGTCCATTCGAAATCCAATATTGATTCGGACTTTCTTAACTTTAAACAAAACTTTGGGATTATTCTGACGCTGCAGGATTTCTCTTGGAGTGGGCAAAATCCCTTTGTAACAGAGGAATGTGATGACCATCCACTCCAGGCCAGCAGGTTCGGGAGCAAAAGCATGGGACAACTCCTTCGGCATTTCAGTTTCTGAATTTCCTTGCAACTTTACCTCATTCTGTTCAGCCCAGTAGAAGATCAAGGTGAGGAAGGGTCTCGCTCTTGGATCAAAGTCCAGAAGATAGTTGAGAAGGCGACATGCTTGAGCTTCCACGGCAAATAGGGGGTCCGTCACTAGAGTAAATATGGATTTGGTGGCTATGTCCTCGAAGTGTAGAGCACTCTTTTTCTGGAATCCTAAGCACGCAGTTTTGCAGCGGGTCTTGTCAACTTTTTTGATTCTGGTTAGAATCTTTAGCGCTTTGGATGAGGCGAAACATTTCTTGATGGATCTGCCACGCTGCTTTGAGTCATTAACTACATATCCTTCAGAAATACCGCATAAAACTCCTGCAAACAAGGGACAAAATGCAAATATTACGGTATTTACCAGTTTAAATGGTGAACTATTTAATTAAAGCACATACCTTCTGGATCAACAAAAAAGAAGAGCTCATTCGCCCCCTGCGCACGCAGCTTCGAGTACCAATGCCGAAACATGAAGATCTTGCAGTTTGAATAATGTGGAATGAGGACTCGCAGGCACTTTTCCATTCTGGTAATAGCATCGCTGTAAGCTCCATCTCCGATTTCAATCTGGGTACGAATGAATTCATATTGAAGAGGAGCGTTGAAATTCAAAGTGGCCCACTCTACTGGGTTACCCTGGACAGTCGCCTTTTCGACGGGGAGTTCCGCCAGTTCCACTTCGTCGCTTTCAAGATATTCATTAGAAGGGGCACACTCCAGTCTAATTCGTTTTGATGATGGGGTTTCGTCTTCCAATTCAGTTTTGATCGTTGACTTCAATTCCTCGTGGAAATCTTGGGCAATAAGGGCCTCCCCTAAAAAGAACAAAAAATATGATGGAGGTGGAGGTGGTAGTGGCATGAGACGAGATCAAGCTGTTTCGTAACTAATAACTATTCGAACACACTTTAATTTAGCTTACATTCTAATTCCAATATAGTCCTTGCTTTCCGCACCTGAAGAAGCTGAGAGTTGCCAATTCTCATCAGCGATTCGTTCGCCCAACCATTCAAATTCATCACTCTTCTCTGAAAAAGTAATCACAAAGTTTTACTGCTTAATTATCAGCTTTGTGCCTTGTTTGAATCAAATACATTCCTGATGACTGACAACAGACCTCGTTTCAAACAAAGAAAGTCCACAGAGGGCCTTGGCATTCCAAAACAAACCCGACAAACCTAGAACTTCCATCATGCTCACTAAACGCCCCAAGTACAACTTCAGTGCCACCGGAAAACTGGGCCAAACGCCACCAAAACTCTGTTCCATTCCCACGTTCCAAAATCCTCTCTGGCTTCGGCTTGGTGGATCGGGCTCAGCAAATGTTATACCTTTTTAGTTTTCAGTTATTTTTTAAGAGAGCTATATCCCTAGCTAGACGCCACCTATTTGAGTTCGGCACAGTTCAAACAATTCAAAAATTTTAAACTACACTAACACTTTGATTTTGATGATTGAAGCCTGTGTTTTCGTTTTGTTTTGCTTGTTTATCATTGCATTTGGAGCGACTGCCGCGAAGAGGAAAGTGTCCCCTGTTCCCGGCTGAATCATCAGGGGTGTCTGGAAACTTGGGTGAACAGTTCCTTCGCACTATGTCGTTTGGTTATGTGTTTTTTTTGGTTGGAGATGATGAACAATAGGATGAAGTTTCGTAGCTGAAGCAATAGTTGGCTTTGCATCGGAACAGTCATTCTACGATTGAGACGCCCGCTTGTCAGAATTGGGTTGGCTCCACTCACATGAAAGTACCTAAGTTAGAAGCGGAGCAGTACGTGGTCCCTTAGCTGCATAAGACTGGTGGCTTTGGATGAAGAGAAAGTAAATGTGATTGTGATTGCAGATCATTTAATCGGGAGATGAGGGTTTTGGAACGGTTGTCCAAATCCCAAGATGGTGTCAGAAAAGCTCCGATAAAATGTCCTTTTAATTCTTATTCCGACCCACTTCTGACCTGCATTTCAACGTGAAATGTGATTTTAACTATTTTGGGGTCTAGGCGCTTCGACCCAAGCAGGCGTGTTTTGAAAATGTTAAAAGTTGACTATCTGAAATATAAGCAAAAGCCTTTTGTTTTCGACTTTCAAGTCTGTTTCATTGACCCCAGGAAGCTTTACCGAGCGGAGGCTCTAGAGTCCAATGATCCAGCAACAGCATCAAACTCAACAGTCATATTTATTGAAAGAGTTCGATTGATGAAGAATAATTTTAGATTTTCATTTGTTTATAAATTCGAACTGTTCATTAAAAATGGCGTCCGTTTGCGGATATTACTGTTCGTTTGCAAATAAATAAAAAAGCAAGAAAAGCTGGATCAGGCAATTTACTGAGCCTGACACCAAGATGCACTAGACAGGATTTTGATTCATGGATTGGACCGAGTTCGTCGCGTTTGGCAAGTTCCGGTGGCCACTAAAATCGTGCTGGGACATTCAGGGAAGAAGATGGAAGGTCAATCTTGTCAGGATTTCTGTGGAATAAAAGGCGCCCTCACGTTGGACTACTTCTGTTTGAAACCAGGTTCAAAACTATTATCTGTAACTGCTAAATGTAAATCGTATTGTATGTTGAAACTGAAGATGAAACGCAACCTTTGTTTTCTGTCTGTTTTAGGGAGGAAATGGAAAAAGTCTTGAATGGTCTGGATGAATACCGCACTAACATTGTAATTATCCTACAGCTGAGGAAAGCAACAGAATATTATGATTTCGAATGTAAGTTAAACTACATATCTGATAATAAGCTAACGATTTGGAATTATTATTAAATTGATGATAGATCATCCATGCCGCCTTCCATTGTTGTTTATTAGGGGAAGAGCTGATTGCTAAATTTCCGTAGGAAAGAAGACTAAATTCAAAACTGAAATTAAGACGAGACAATTCCAACATCAGAAGGCGTAAAACTGGAGAAAATCATCCTCCGAGGAGAGAAGCAGCGACTTGGAAGAACTGGAGAAAGCCTCCGTCGATAAAGAGACCATCAAGGTTGAACCACGCGAGTCACCCTTTGTTCCCAGCTTGACTTCATAAGTCGCGGTTGAAATAGGGATGCGGCTCACAACAAGCACTGATCATCATGGACAAGTTCCAGCGGTCCTAAGCCACACAATACCAAATTTCCAGCTCTATATGTTCGGAAATTACGAAAGGTGACTGAGGCTCATCTTTTTTGTTGATTGAAGGTATGTCAATAAACTAAAACGTTAGGTTTAAAATTCAATTACCATTAAGTTGTGCATTTTTGATTTTCAGGGCTTCTGGACGGCAAAAAAGGCGAAGTGAAGACGAAGTTAGTGGAGAAAGTAAGCTATGGTGCATTACTGGCCGAAGATTTCGCCTCTTTAGAAGCTCAACAGGTCCTTGGAGGAATCAAGAGGCTTGACAATACCCACCGAAACTTGAGGAGTTCTGCTTTCTCAGAGTCCAGATTGGCAGTGTTCTTCACTTCGAAGACGTGGCTACCAAAGCCATCTACACTCTTGTGACGGATCCCCTTTTCGCAGCGGAGGCTCAAACTTGTCGGCTTTTCAACTATCTTCTGGATTATGACCCCAGAGCGAGACCTTTTCTCAGCTTAATCCTTTTCTGGGCTGAGCTAAATGAGGTGAAGTTACAAAGGCCGTCAAGTATTGAAAAGCTGAAAGAGTTCTCCCATGCTTTTGCTCCAGAACCAGCTGGACTGATGTGGATTGTCATCACCTTTCTCTGTTACAAAGGAATTTTACCCAGCCCGAGGAAAGTTCTTCAACGACAGAAGAATTCTAAAGTTTTGTATTCTGTGGGGGAATTACGAATCGATATCGGGTTTCGGATAAATGAAAGATTTAGTGAAGAATGGAGAGAGGCTAACAAGGTCAACTGTCCTGCTGTGGGAACCAGCCAGTTTGTCCTTCATTTGGTGACGCTGTGTCAAGAGTTCTTCACATTTTTTGGGAAGCTGCGCCACACCCCGCAACACTGGGTTTTGAATACGAGAGACGCCGAGCTGCTGAGGAAAGAGGATCTTCTAGGGAACACAGACTATGAGACTCTCCTGAATAAGAAGGAGCGGGTGCGATTGAAAAATTCCAAGCGAAATCTTCATGAAAGTCACGTAAGACATAACGGCTTGGAGAAACGGAGGCTCACCATATTGCATCCTCTCATTCTGGAATGGACGATACCTTGTGATGTCGGTAACTTCTTTGAAAAGATCTGCGCACAAATGCTGCTTTCTGCAAAATTAATTGATCGGGATCTGGAGATCTGGCATGGAAATGGAGGAGAAGATGACGAAGAAAACGAAGGCTTAGCTGACTTCGAAAATCTGTTTCGAAAGGTAACTTTTGAAGACTTGCGCCTGTTTTCCTAGTTGTAGAACAACTAAAGCAGAGTGGTAATGTGTTCTGTTGTGTTGTCAAACCAATATGAGTTTATAAAACGTTTTTTTTGTATCAGTACGTATTTATTGTAATAAATAAACGAAATGTCCTGTCACATTCCACATTCACTAACGGAATTTATTAGTAATATGAACGTTTCATTGCACAGCATCCTTTCAACTTGATTGTATCAGAAACCATTTCTGCTTTAAAAGTAGAAAAACTCATAATAAATTCACCATTATTTAATTAATTTACCAAACTTGGGAAAGCATACTCAACTTTGCCATAGTTCGAACCTTCCGTTGTACGCGTAGGGTCGTTGACTGTGGTGAAAGCAATTCACTGAAGGTATGGATTTTTCCTTATCCCAGGGAAATCTTGCAGAACTAATATTCATAAAGCACAGCTAACTCAAGAGCTACGTCAAAAATAGAATTACCAACTGGTCGTTATTTTTAATGGCCAGTTATTCTGCTTTACTGATTTACTCCATTACACTCAACAGTTAGCAAACCAATGTTGGGGTGGGACGATATTTATTTATAGCACAAATCCATTCGCATCTAACACTTTTAATTTTCTGTTAACTTGCCTAACGTTATTGGATGATATTGATTTGGAATCTGCATCTGAAGGAATTAAAACTAAAACAGTATAACCCCTGATAACAACGTGGTTTTACTCAAATTAATTTTACTTTAACCTTTAATTTAAACAATTTTTATGTTGTGCATAAATTAATCATGGTCATAAAATAAGTTGATTAATATTTTAGACGCAGCACATTTCATGAGTAACTTCATCAGCAGCGCTAAATATTTCACTGCTTCTGTTGTTGCCCATTTAACCCTCTTGGCAACATCAGTTCTTGCTTCAAATATGAATACCAAAATGGGTAACAATGTGAGACCAAGATAGAAAAAGAACAAAGCCCGAACATTGCTATAAAGCGTAACAGCCACAAATTCACTCTTCTCAGCCCGAGCATAATTTATTTCGTCCTTCAACGTATCCAACCAATGGTTCCACGCCTTCCAGATTGGCACCAGCCCCGATTCCAGCAACCCATGAACCTTCCTTATAAACGCGGTTGCCGACCAGGGAATATTTCCAAAATTCCAGCTTTCGATCAGTCCACCATACGAATCATCGCTCATTGTGAGTTGTTCTGCAAGTTCCGGTTTTAACCTGAGACGTTCCTTCAATTGAAGATAGACTCTATCCAAATTTGCTCTCGTATCAACATAAGCATCCATCCCACATTTACTAACAACTTCCATCAAAGTTTCGGGAGCCCCTGATGTATCTAAATCATCAAGAGTCTCAAACGCTTTATTTGGTCGATTCTCAAGTTGCCAGGCTTTTGAAAGCGCTTCTTCAACGCTATACTCTAAATGTTTCAAGGCATAGATTAACGAAAATATCGTCGAACGTTGTTTGTTAGCCCCTTCTGCTTTTAGTATAGCCATCGCAATCTCTCCAACGATGCCCACTTGTTGAACCCTAATAGCTGCAATGCGCAACTTGTAATCCTCAGGAGTTGTCGAGTAGATTGAGAAATTTGACTCGAACAGCTCATCAAACTTTTCAATCTTTTTAAGTGGAAGTGGAGCGGTGAGCATATTGATGTTATCTCCAAGATACGCGTTTGTCAGAACGACTCCAACAAGCGCCCAGGTGCCACCAATCCACCTGACTTTATTCACAGCAGGATTTCCCTGTCCCAGCAGAACATCCCAAACGAATCCAATATAAACCAGTGGAATTTCATCACATTTTCTTGTCACAAAAATTTGGGACAGCTTCAAAAGGGCATAGAGGCTTAACCCACCCACAATTGAAATCAGCCCTAACGCCAGCCACAGCCCCCCTTGATAAGCAGCCGCCAGTCCGTTGAGAGAAAGCCAACTTGGCTTTTTGATAGGAGCGCATGTCAGAAAGTGAACCTGGCCAAGTCGCCCCATATGCCCGTTCGCCTCAGTGTGGACCAACGTTGCAATAGTTGGTAGCAGAAATGGAAAACTTCCAAAAGGTTGCATTTGACCCTCGGGTTTCTTATCATTCCCGATTAGGGTTGAGTTCGGGTAAAGCAATTTCCAAACCAGGGATTCAATCAACTGCCCGTGTTTAAGCATTCCCAATTCATTTTCATTCTTGTTGTACTTTACCAAATCTGTGACGTAAAAATGCTCAAAGTTATCAATCTGCATGGCATATGGCGACGTCAACATCGCGTGACTATCGCGACATTCCTTCGAATTTCCTCGGAGTGATTCCAAATCCATCCATGTTTTTGGCTCGTGTCTTTTATAATCCAGCAGAGAAGGCAACTTGACAGACTTCTCAATCGCAAAATTGTAGCATTTTACCGCATAAATTAATTCAGAGCTTCCTACGTGCTTACAAGCCTCCAAAGCTCGTAGCCACCAATCTTGGTAGTTGTGACACGTTAGAAGGCTTCTCTTTGTTACCTTATGAGTGCCCTGAGCCACTGTCAGAATGTCGATTTGAAAGTAGAATTTTGGTGGGATGAATGAAATTATACGAGTAGAAATATTCCGTAAACTGCCAAATATTGTCCACTTTAAAGAGCATCTCGTTGAAATAGGGAACCAATTCACGAAGTGTATTTACAACGTGAACGAATACCAGCCCAGATTTTGCGAGACTGAATTTGTCGTTCGTCTTTTCGGTAGTAAAAAATTGGGTCAAGCAGTGTACCACCATATATGTCTTTTGCGCGATTGTTGTAGATTGGAACGTCCCCAAACACCCACTTATTACAAGGGACTGGATCAATGTATACCTGGACAAGGCAAGTTGCTTTCTCAAAAGGTGGTGCTCTGAATTTGAAACCTTGATTGGGAACTGGTTTTACGGTCTGTCCATCGCAATACATGTAGTCATAGCACGCAGCTGGTGAAGGTAATCGATGACAATGTCAAAACTGTGCCGAGATAATATTATTGGGGCATTCTTAAACGGCTCCAAGTCGTATGAGCCGTCCGAATGTGCGTTGTAGGGAAAATTGATGTGATTCAAAATCACATGGATTGAACAGTCGTGGAATATATTAAGTTCATTTTCCAACTTTAAAATATTTTGTGGGAGTGTCCAACTCAGCAAGGAAGCTTGAAAAGAAAATGGTAAGTTAAAAAGGAGAATGCAGAGAAGAAACGTTTTGGCCATGGTTATCAAGTTTGAATACTCGTTAAAAATATGGAACGCGGAAGTTAACTGAATTAGCAGGAACTTTATTTCTGACATTTATTTGGCAGCTTGGCAGAAATTTCTTAGAATTTAAATGTAGAAAATAAGCACATCCCAACACAACACGAAATCTAAGACAAGTCTACTGAATTCCATGGTTGGTATTCATTAAACATTATTTCTGGTACTATTGTTAACGTTTAACGTTTTAACCCTGTACATGTATTGTTATGAAGTGTGAGGTGAGACGGACAAAACACGCAATAGCTTTTGAGTTGTCAAAAACAAAAAACAAAAGTGGCGACGAAAACATGGCATGTAGACAAATCAATTCGGATAGATTAATAATTTATACCTCATATAATTCCTCATACAAGTTGTCCTTACCGGACTATCTAGTAGATTTGCGAGACATTTTAGAACAGGTTTACATTCACATATTACATGACATCGTTTGCCACAAATACAACGAACACAAGGTTGCTTTTGCATACAGAATCCGTATTACAGATCACCTAAACACACAGCATTAGACCGGCGTTCATCACGTTCCGATCAATTCAATCATATAATAAATATATATGTAGTCTATACGTTAAAATGTAGCATGCTAGTAAGTGTTTTCAATTGTAAAATTATTAAGTCAACTAACACAGAACGTACGTTTCTCGTACGTTTGGGTACAAATTTTATTTACTAAAAAAATGTTTAAAAAATGGTAGCCCTTGCCCAATAACGGATATAAAATTGCGTTGCATTGATTAATTCACTCAAATGTAGAAGTATTAGCCACCAGTAACCATTTCCAGTTATCAACTTCTTACATGGCATGGAATTCGAAGGAATCACCTACTAATTTTTCTAAAACTACTTTTCTCATCAATCTCAAATTCTCAAATAATAATTAACAATAGCAACTTAAATATTTATGACTGCTGTAAGACCTACATGATTGCGCCCAATGCGCCGTGCATATGCTCATGGGAATTTGCTTCATTTTCACATTTTCATGCAGTTAAAAGTTGAAATTATCGTCAATTTTTACATATAATTTTGAATTGTTTGAATTGCAATTCAAACCTTTCAATTCAATTCCTTTCAAAGCCTTTTTCCATTCAATTCAATTTCAATTCAGACGTTTTCAATTCAATTCACGTGTATTGAATTGAATTGAAAGGAATTGAAAATTTTTCAATTCAGATTGAATTGAACCGAGCCCTAATCAGGTATCGGTACCCGGTACTTCTTGAATACCTTGCGGTATCAGGTAGCGGTAGAAGGTAATTTTTTTGGGGCTTGTAGTGTGAGTTTAAGGGGTATATTAAGGAGAAAATAGTAAAATGTGAGTAAATTACTGCTTTTTTTACCTTAAAATGTAATAAAATCATACTATTTTTGATAAATAATTGACATTATAAGGTAACGGTACCCGGTACATTTGAATACCTTGCAGTATCAGGTATGTATGTATGTATTTGAAGGCAGTATAATTGACATGATATTAGTCAACACACAGCAGTTAAACCAACTATTAGGTTTTTTACCGACTCGCCTTAATCGTACTTGCGTACTTTACTGTGGGTCAGCGAACCTGCCAGTACTAACAATATATTTCATTAGTCTGGCAGGTTTCAGGACCCTTATGTCATCTGCACTGAAGGGCTGCACTTCCAGCAGTATCAGGTAGCGGTACTGGGTACTTTTTGAATACCTTGCGGTAGAAGGTACCGGTATCGGTATTACCTTTTACCGAAATACCTTAAAAGTACCGAGGTATCGGAACTCTGGTGAAATAAGGAAAGCAATAAAAATTTAGGATATTTTCCCTCAATGGGCTCTCCAAGCTAACTGGGCGATCAATTAAGCGATGGTAGAATAATGTTAGTTATCTTTTAATAAAACGTTTATGAAATGTTGACAAAGACAAAAACATTTTGATTATGCTAATGACGAATAATAATCATGAAACGTCTTCATTAAGTAATGTTGTAATATGATTGCATTTGAAAAACGGTAGAGTGGTTTTAAAAGAGGTTTGATCAGCGAGCTTAATATGAGCTCTGAAACAGCTACATACAGAGTTACTAACAATTCCTTACAATTCAAATATAGTTGTAAACCAATGGTACTCCATTAGTATCCATATGTACTCATAAAGGCAAAAAGCAACGTACATTTCGTATTAGGTAGGGAGCGTGTGCTTTGTCACGCTTCGTGAACAAAAAAGCAGGAATCTTCCTCATTTGTCAATTATCTATAGTACATTATCGAGAATGCTGAATGGTCTAAAATATATCTTAATTACAAATGATGTCACATTTTCTAATTGCTAAACAAGGGTCTCTATATTTGTTAGTTGTGCAGGCTTACATTAGCATTTCAGCATTTCCTTCAATTCAGAAAATGTGGGTCGTTTGGACGGTTCCAAGTTCAACCATTTGCGCATGGTGGAATACCTAATAAAACATATGTAGTTCAGTAATTTCAAACCAATTCAACCGTTTTCGAATTTCATGTTACGAAACGAAAGATTATTTGGGCCTAATAGAAAGACAATGAAAAAGCAGAAAGGAACCAACACAAGTTGGGGTAACATGAGAATCTTGTGCTGAGGTGATCTGAAAATGATTCGACGGAACACGATTTACTCAGTAATTTTTTGATCAAATAACCTCAAATTTTGTGTGTAGATTCACTAACGATTCCCCCAGGGGGATTTTTGACCGCTTTCAAAAAACGAATTTGGGCCGAAAATATGGCTTCTCCAACATCTTATTGCCGTTCATGCTACTTGCTTTGGGTGTTCCAGCAAGCAAATTTTAGTTGAAATATGATCGTTCATAAAATTGAGTCCGATTCGAAACCACATTTGAAAAAGCATGTTTCATGTGATATTTTATATTCAGAATTTAAGAATTGATAATGACAATCAGCCAGCCCTATGACTGCTTTAATAGACTTCCAAAAAAACTGCAATTTTTAGTCTTTAAAAGGTCATTTCTGGATATTTTCTGAACTTGCACCAAAAACGTAATAATTAAAGCATCAATTCCTAACTAATTGCTACATAAATGCACTTTGTCGTATTCAAGTATAAGTATAAGTTGTTGAAAACATGCAATATGTAATATTAAAAAACAACATTTATTAGTAAACGTGATACAGATTGCATCTATACATCATAAATCAAACGAAACTGAATGTTATTAGTTTAAATATATACTACTACATTCCATCGTTAGATCTCTCTCCTTGTCATATTTACAAAATTCTCAGCTTCATTGGAATTTGAAATGGCGTTCTCCAACAAAGAAACTGCTGGAATTGATATAAGTTAATTCTTCTACTGAGTTCCTAGGTTTTCCAATTCCATCCATCTGCTGCATAAATATGAGGTTGTCAAGAAGTCTTCTTTTTCTTTTGCAGACAAATTCTAAAAAAGAAGGCAGATTAACCACGGCACCAGATCAACCCTTAGTTTATTACAAAACTATCATTTAAAAATGAAAAATATTGATGACACTTACCTCAAAAACACGATACACAATATCAGTGCCAGAACCACTTTCCATAGTTCCTTCAGAATTTTTTTTCACCTTTTCCTCATTCATATTTAAGGCTACAACATCCGTGGATAGTCCAACGTATTCTACTTTTTCGCAAATGGCAAAGGTCGGTTTAAACATGGTCCTCTGGAGTAAAGCATTTCATGAGCTTCAAAGTATGGGCATAATCCGTTATTTCCAGTGCCAATGTAAGGTGACGTTCCAATTCCTCTCTGACCGATTTTACCAACCCAATACCCTATAACATTTCAAATTTCAAACACTCTCATTCCCGAAAATTAAAAATTTTGTATAAAAATAACTTACATCCGTCAAAGTTAATTTTATGGCAAGCATTCTTTAAAAAACTGGTTTGAAGTGAATCACCATTTATTACAGTTGCAAGCTGAAGTCCTCTTGATTTACAAAATGAGAACGAGTCAGTCCAATTCTATTTCACACGAATCATCAAACATCAACAATTTAATTTGGCGAAATCATAAAAAATGAATAACGAAAAAAGCAATTACCGTATGACTTTGTCTCCAAAATAGGTCGTTCCATTATACGAGCCAATCTCAATCAGTTCTGGTTCTGCTTTTGTGTGATTTCGGTTTTAATTACACTTAAGCAATTGGGTGCTCACTTTCGCACAGAGTGAGATGATTACGATGGCATGCACGACTGAAGTAGTACCCTTTCGGGTGATTGTTTGAGCTGTACACTAGACAATCCTTGTTTTTATCCCTGTCGCTCCATGAAGACGTACCCAAAGTCTTGAAACTTTCCACCTCTTTCCCATTTTCAACCCATGAAAATTCTCCACTTATATTCATACGCGCGCCTATCAGTACCCTAAAACAGAAACGTTTGAATTCTTATTCCTTTAATAATAATGCTTGCATTTGCAATTATGCAATATAAGCTGGAGAACTTTTCAGGGTCAAAATGGCAAAGAGGTGGAAATTTTCAAAATGACTTGGGTACGTCTTCATGGACGACCAGCGATAAAAACAAATTGTCTATTACAGCTCAAACAATCACCCGAAGGTACTACTTCAGTCGTGCATGCCATCTAATCATCTCACTCGTGACGAAAGTAGCACCCATTGCGTTAGTGCTATCAAACCGAATCACCACCAAAATCAGAACCAAACTGATTGAGGAATTGGCTCCTTTAATGCGGACACCTATTTTGGCAGACAAAGTCGATCACCGGAATTGCTTTTTCGTTATTCATTTTTATTATTTCGCAAATTAAAATAGTTGATGTTATGATCGTGCTGAAATAACTATGACTGCACTCGTGCTCATTTT
Source organism: Orchesella cincta (assembly GCA_001718145.1). NCBI lineage: Eukaryota > Metazoa > Arthropoda > Collembola > Entomobryomorpha > Orchesellidae > Orchesella > Orchesella cincta. The sequence goes on from LJIJ01002029.1 coordinate 29,938, forward strand.
TAAATTCAAAGACTTCAAGCTTGTAACTCTAATAAATGCTGATCACTTCAAACCAGTTTTTAAAGAATCTTGCCATAAATTAACTTTACGATGTAAGTTATTTTTATACAACAATTTTTAATTTCTGGAATAATGTTTCCAAATTTGAAATGCTTATAGTATTGGGTGGTAATAATTCGGTCAAGAGAATTGGAACTCACCTACATTCGCGCCCACTGCGATAATAACGTATCCCCGATACTTGAAACCTCATCAAATGCTTTTACTCCAGAGACTTTAAAACCGACACTTCATTTGCCTAAAAAGTAGAATACACGTTGACTAATCCACGATGTTGCTAGCCTAAATATGAATGAGAAAAGTGAAAAAAAATTCTCATAGCAACAATGGAAGCGGTTTGGACACTATACCTGTATCGTGTTTTTTCGCTAAGTGTCATCCAATATTTGTCAGTTCAATTGATCGTTTTCGCCTAATAAACTAAGTGATTCTGTGCAGTGGTAATCGGCCTTCTTTTAGAATGTTCAAAAAAAAATAAACTTCCTTGCAGACCTCATATTAATGCCAGCAGCCATGATCCGAATTGGAAAACTACGAACTCAGTTTAAAAACTTAAACTTATATCAAGTCCAGCCAGTTTCTTTGTTGGAGAACGCCATTCAAATCCAAGAAGCCTGAGAATTTTGCAAATATGACAAGGTAAGAGAAATCTAAACGATCAAATAGTAGTTACCTATATTTAAACTAATAACAATTCTTTCTTTATTATGAGCTAGAGATGCATACTTCACTATACGTTTACAAATAAAATGAGTATTTTTACATATGTTACATATTCGCATTTCAACAATATACTAACTTGAATAGGGCCAAAGTGCATTATGTAGCAAATATTAGAATGATGCCTAACTATTAACGCTTTTTGCTGCAATCAAAATATCCACCAGCAAATGACCTTTTAAAGACTAAAAAATGCAGTTTTTGAAGATATTAAAGCATTTTCATAGCTGGCTGATTTCATTATCAATTCTTAAATCTCCATATAAAAATATCACACCCCCCTTGAAAACATCACTTTCAAAGTGTTTCGAATCGGGACTCAATTTCATTAACGATATATTTCAACTAAAATTTCTTGCTTGAACACCCAAAGCCAATAGATGCAACGCAATAAATGTTTGTATATATCTCCATATTTTCGGCCCAAATTCGGTTTTTTGAAAAGCGTCGCAAAAATCTCCCTGGGAATCGCGTTAGCTGAAAATCTACACACAAAAATTGATATTTGGATCAAAAAATTACTGATTAAAATCGTGATTCCGTCAATCATTTTCAAGATCACCTCAGCACCAATTCTCATGTTACCCCATACTTTGTTTTCCTTTCTGATTTATTCATGTCTCATTGCCCAAATAATTCCCTTTCTTTTCGTAATCTATGAAAATTCAAAACGTGAAATTGCCTTTGAATACTTTGAACTACATATTTATACTATTCCACCAGCGCAAATGGGTGAACTTAGAAACCTCCAAACGCCACCCACGATTTTCTAATTGAAGATAATGCTGAAATGCTAATGATAAGCCTGCACGACAACAAATAGAGAACCCTCTTTAGCAATTAGAAAATGTACATCATTTGCTAATTAAGATATATTATAGCCATTCAAGCTATTCTCGATAATCTACTATAGATAATTGACAAATGAGGCAAGAGTTCCTTTTTCACGCCAAGCTCGCAAAAGCACACGCTTCCCTACCTAATACGAAATGTAACGTGTCTTGTTTGCATTTATGAAACATATGATACAGGGGGGGGAATACCAGTTTTTTACACTAGTATTGGAATTGGAAGGAATGGTTGAGGTGTAACTCTTAGTAGCGTGTTTCAAGCAAGTTGAACTCGCTGATCAAACCTCTTTTAAAACCACTCGACCGTTTTTCAAGGACACTTTGTGGATATAGGATAGATAATACGGATGATTAGATTGTGAGTTGGTGAGTAGTAACAGCGTCCAATCAATAACAGACTTATATGAAGACTTTCTATTATTATTCGTCATAGCCATGAATCAAAAATGTGTGGGTGCCCTTTGTCAAAACATTTCATAAAGACGTTTTATTAAAAAGGATAAACTAACGAGTCAATTCTACCATCGCCTTTAGATGAATCGCCCCAGTTTAGCTTGGGAGCCCCATGATCGGAAATATACCTAGTAATGTATGCTTCCTTAATTTCACCAATTCCGAACCTCGTACTTTAAGCTATCGGTAGACTAGCAGCTAAAAGTGATATACCTAAGTATGCAAAAGGACTACCCAGACCGCGTAGCCTATACGTCCTGGAA
>LJIJ01002030.1:0-22762 GCA_001718145.1 Orchesella cincta
GAGCAAAATGTTCAAGTTCATGATGAAAACGATGGGGGTGTAGGTGGGCCGGGGGGGGGGAGTTACGTAAGGTAACTGATCCTAACGTGATGGCGACGCAATAATATCAGGAGAGAAGTATGCAATTTCTAAAACACTTGCTATTTTCCTGTGTTTAAGACGCATTTTCTAAATAAATTTCACAAAATTATAGGAAATATTTTAAGTTATTTTCCAGCCACACTATGAACTTCACTTTTTTTATGAGTGTAAACACTAAACACGTCCAGTGCGACGAAAGTATAATTGGCAATGCCGTTCTTCCTCCTAAATATCTAAAATATATATCTTGCGTCACACTGTATTGTAATTTTTTATCACTGCTTCACAGTACACATCCGCGGATATTTTGATATTGTACCACAATTAGGTATATAGTGAAGAGAGTATCGTACGATATGAACAGGTTGAAGGTTCATCTTTCTGTATTATTTTGTAATGAGTGGGTATGCAGTGGCCATTTTTCACAGGCTTCCATTGAACACTCAATAATAGCTGGCTTTCCTCCACTACAACTTCATCGCTAAATGAATGGTTACGAAGACAAGATTTTGAGCAGGTGACCAGACTTCTGCTGCTGCAGAAGATATCCATGTGCATACACATCTTTGTGTTGCTGGTACTGTGTCCCATCTCACAAATTAGCAACAAGCACAAGGCCTTCTCTTTTCTCGAGAAGTCATGATATACATAATAATAATATGGTGATGCATGACGATAGATCCAGAGGAAACAAAAATTTTAGTGGCACTGTTTTACATGAATACTAATAGGGGTTGTTTTTGAGGAGTCATGAAATGAAGCAACTGACGTGTTTGGTTATTTGGTCTGCTCTACGTAAACTTCGATCTTAACTTAATGTATTCATTCCACGATGAACTTAATCACTTTAATTGTGTTACTGATTTCTCAAAAATGCTTGGAGCTGGGAAAATTTTTCTGGATTAAGTTTTCCTTCTTAAGCTAGTCAAAAGTAGTTATAAAAATGTTTGCAGTTTACATTATGAACTTAAAAGCACCAGAGGCTTGGGATACGATGCCTAGCTTGTCCGTCTGACCTGATGAAAGTTAGTCATACAACTGCAGCGTTGTAGGAGTATGGCAACAATATGAAAATTGTAGTCATTTACTTACGCTACGCACGTTACTTACTACGAATGAAGTAAGTGTACCTACCTATTTTAGATGTATAATGTACATACGGTATCCTCGTTAGAACGATGTAAAAATTTTTTTTTTATTTGGTAGCTGCTATAACGCATTACCATTGTATATACTCTCAGCGCATCTCTTGTTTTGCTTCAGTGACTTATATTGATGCCTTTTTTTGCCTAGGTTCACGCCTTCAATAGTAAACTCATAGTGAGTGCGAGAGAATGTAAGTTAACTATAGCTCACGTCACAGACCGTGTAAAAGGTTGAAATGGTACCTTTTATGCGAATGTCGAACAATGCTAGAGTACGTACCTATAAAGTGGTAAAGCTAGGAACTGAAATAATGTGAATGTTAGTACCACTGGACAAAGCAAAAAGGCTTGTCGTATCCTAAGATATTTTTATTGAAATGTGGTATTTTCAGGAAATTATGTATGCATATGAAAATACCCTCCCTCAAATCACCACTTCAACCTCAACAAACTTATAGTGTTATAGAAGGGACCTATACACAACTTTGCATTTATATCGACATGCGTTTTCGTAGAGTATAGCTGAGCATGTGAACTGAATGGATATAGTATGATTTACAGTACAGTATGATAGCTGAATAAAAGCGAACTAAGTTTTCTAGACGTTACACTTGACACGATATTTATATCGATGGACAGGTGTTTAAAGAATTAGCAGTCACTGTCTTGAGTTTCTCAGTCAAATCATTCCTTGACATGTTATGCTGTTCATTTCATATTGGTTGGTCAAATCAATACAGCATTAGCCATTATACTAGTTAGCTTTAGCTCATCATGCAATCCAGCTACTTTGAATTATAAATGATCGAATAGTGGATTGAGTGTAATAAAAACTTCTACGTGTCCACATTCGTTTGTCTTTCTTGAATCTATTGATTCATAGTAAATTTGATTAAAGTCACGCACAATTCATAAGCTCCTTGATATGAATTTGAGTGTTAACTTGATAACTTAATACAATACAGAATTTTAATTATTGATTTACACCTTTATCTCTACATTGGTTTGTTCAGGATTTCAGTATTGATTTCATACAATGCAAGAACCGTAATTTCAATACCATGTTAACATTCACATTCAAATGGTTACGTTAAATATTAAACCTTCTGTTCATTATGATTTGTAAGAAACATTCATTTGTATCAGAAAAAATCAGGCTGGCTAATTGAATTGAAGTATTATATATTTTATGTTGACATAGATAAGTAACGTAAAGAAGTAAAGTAGACTGCTCTTAGATACATTGCTCAATATAAACACTCATTTTAGGCAGATCCTTTGTTTCTCTCATACAATCAATAACGTACCCTGAATTACCAATTAATGAATCCAACACGAAGCCTTTAGTAGTATCATCCCCTCATTCGTGTTCTCGCTAATTTAGCTTAAGCTTTTTCATCCTCCTCGCCTGAGAAGAACTAAATGGGACACCAACAATAAAAAATAAATCCACGATGTCGGGGAGAACTATGAAAAATAGGGCTGTATGAGTATGAAAGTGGAAATGGCAGAGCGGAATATAATTGTCCGTAATTATAACACGCTCATGCTCATGATTTCCTACTGCCGATTCTAAGCTAACCAACAATGTTCATTCACACGAGATGTACACACGTTCCTTGAACAATAGCACAGAGTATTCTCATGCTACAAAACTTTATGCCATTACAACTGCATGCGATGCAACGCGAGTCTTTTGAGATTTGTTGAATCATATCAAATGGTGAGTATGAATTAATACCACGTTTGTTTAAGCTGATGGGCATATATAAATGGGATTAATGTTGCTTCTGCCTGCTCACTGTCAGTGTGCACGGTAAATATATGTGCATTAGGAATACTATGATAATAAATTCTACAAATAATACTGTTTTACCAAACAGTAAACTGCGGTAATGTTCGACCCGCAAAATGCATTTTATGCTTTAGTTTGTTTTTACAAAGAAAGGGAAGCAGGATTACCAAGCTGATTTTATTCGAAAACACTTACCATGATTTTTAAATCTCTTATACTGCGGAGTACTCACAGAGTGCAAGATGAATATGAGAATGTAATTCAAATTCCTCTCTCTCAAAGATTTATAAAAGGTGGTGTGGTGTCGGTTCGGTATAGCATTGCGCATTGTAAAGATGATAATTTTGCTTTAATTTCGAGCTGCTTGGTTTAGGTCAGTGGGTATATGGGTTGTCTTTTTATTCACCTTGACTTTGCCTTTGTAAGATTGTGTTTCGTTCTACTCACGTCTCTTTTTGTACTTTTTTGAATTCGCACTAACCCACGTAGATCTTGCAATTAATTTTTATCTTGCAGTAGATTTCATCGACTAAAATTAGTTTAAAGCTCAGGAATCTTGTGTATGTACTTTGCGTTGTATACCGAGCACCCGTGAAAAAGTGTAGACAACTAAATAATAATATACACAAGATTCCTGAGCTTTAAACTAATTTTAGTCGATGAAATCTACTGCAAGATAAAAATTAAATTGCAAGATCTACGTGGGTTAGTGCGAATTCAAAAAAGTACAAAAAGAGACGTGAGTAGAACGAAACACAATCTTACAAAGGCAAAGTCAAGGTGAATAAAAAGACAACCCATATACCCACTGACCTAAACCAAGCAGCTCGAAATTAAAGCAAAAATTATCATCTTTACAATGCGCAATGCTATACCGAAACGACACCACACCACCTTTATAAATCTTTGAGAAGAGGAATTTGAATTACATTTCATATTCATCTTGCACTCTGTGAGTACTCCAGTATAACAGATTTAAAAAATCATGGTAAGTGTTTTCGAATAAAATCAGCTTGGTAATCCTGCTTCCCTTTCTTTGTACAAAACAAAGTAAAGCATAAAATGCATTTGCGGGTCGAACATTACCGCAGTTTACTGTTTGGTAAAACAGTATTATTTGTAGAATTTATTAATCATAGTATTCCTAATGCACATATATTTACCGTGCACACTGACAGTGAGCAGGCAGAAGCAACATTAATCCCATTTATATATGCCCATCAGCTTAAACAAACGTGTATTAATTCATACTCACCATATGATATGATTCAACAAATCTCAAAAGACTCGCGTTGCATCGATGCAGTTGGTAATGGCATAAAGTTTTGTAGCATGAGAATACTCTGTGCTATTGTTCAAGGAACGTGTGTACATCTCGGTGAATGAACATTGTTGGTTAGCTTAGAATCGGCAGTAGGAAATCATGAGCATGAGCGTGTTATAATTACGGACAATTATATTTCACGCTCTGCCATTTCCACTTTCATACTCATACAGCCCTATTTTTCATAGTTCTCCCCGACATCGTGGATTTATTTTTTATTGTTGGTGTCCCATTTAGTTCTTCTCAGCGAGGAGGATGAAAAAGCTTAAGCTAAATTAGCGAGAACAAGAATGAGGAGGGATGATACTAACTAAGCTTCGTGTTGGATTCATTAATTGGTAATTTCAGGGTACGTTATTGATTGTATGAGGGAAACAAAGGATCTGCCTAAATGAGTGTTATATATTGAGCAATGTTATCTAAGGAGCAGTCTACTTTACTTTCTTTACGTTACTTATCTATGTCAACATAAAATATATAATACTTCAATTCAATTACCAGCCTGATTTTTTCTGATACAAATGAATGTGTTCTTACAAAATCATAATGAACAGAAGGTTTATATTTAACGTAACATTTGAATGTGAATGTTAACATGGTATTGAATTTACGGTTCTTTCATTGTATGAAATCAATACTAAAATCCTGAACAAACCAATGGTAGAGATAAAGGTTAAATCAATAATTAAAATTAGGTATTGTTTCAAGTTATCAAAGTTAACATTCAAATTCATATCAAAGGAGTCTATGAATTGTTCGTGACCTCCAATCAAATTACTATGAATCAATAGATACAAGAAAGACAAACGAAATGTGGACACAGAAGTTTTTATTACACTCAATCCACTATTCGATCATTTATAATTCAAAGTAGCTGGATTGCATGATGAGCTAAAGCTAACTAATATAATGCTAATGCTGTATTGATTTGACCATACACAATAATGTAAATGAACTAGCATAACATGTCAAGGAATGTTTGACTGAGAAACTCAAGACAGTGACTGCTAATTCTTTAAACACCTGTCCATCGATGGAAATATCGGTGTCAAGTGTAACGTCTAGAAAACATATTTCGCTTTTATTCAGCTATCATACTGTACTGTAAATCCTACCATTCAAGTTCACATGCTCACTATACTCTAGGAAAAAGCATGCTCGATATAAATGCAAAGTTGTGTATAGGTCCCTTCTTATAACACTATAAAGTTTGTTGAGGTTGAAGTGGTGATTTGAGGGAGGGTATTTTCATATGCATACATAATTTCCTGAAAATACCACATTTCGATAAATATCTTAGGATACGACAAGCATTTTTGCTTTGTCCAGTGTACTCACATTCACATTATTTCAGTTCCTAGTTTACCACTTTATAGGTACGTACTCTAGCTTTGTTCGCATTCGCATAAAAGGTACCATTTCAACCTTTTACACGGTCTGTGACGTGACTATAGTTAACTTACATTCTCTCGCACTCACTATGAGTTTACTATTGAAGGCAAGGTGAACCTAGGCAAAAAAAGGCATCAATAAAGTCACTGAAGCAAAACAAGAGATGCGCTGAGAGTATATACAATGGTATAAGCAGTGGCAAAACCTTTACATCGTTCTAACGAGGATACGTATGTACATTATACATCTAAATAGGTAGGTACACTTACTTCATTCGTAGTAAGTAACGTGCGTAGCGTAAATGACTACAATTTTCATATTGTTGCTACTCCTCACATAACGCTGCAGTTGTATGACTAACTTTCATCAGGTCAGACGGACAAGCTGGCTTCGTATCCCAAGCTCTGGTGCTTTTAAGTTCATAATGTAAACTGCAAACCATTTTTATACACATTTTGACTAACTTAAGAAGGAAACTTAATCCCAGAAAAATTTCCCAGCTCCAAGCATTTTCGAGAAATCAGCAACACAATAAAGTGATTAAGTTCATCGTGGAATGAATACATTAAGTTAAGATCGAAGTTTACATAGAGCAGACCAAATAACTAAACACGTCAGTTTGCTTCATTTCATGACTCCTCAAAAACAACCCCTATTAGTATTCATGTAAAAACAGTGCCACTAAAATTTTGTTTGCCTCTGGATCTATCGTCATCATCAGCATATTATTATTATGTTATATGACTTCTCGAGAAAAGAGAAGCCTTGTGCTTGTTGCTAATTGTGAGATGGGACACAGTACCAGCAACACAAAGATGTGTATGCACATGGATATCTTCTGCAGCAGCAGAAGTCTGGTCACCTCTCAACAATCTTGTCTTCGTAACCATTCATTTAGCGATGAGTTGTAGTGGAGGAAAGCCAGCTATTATTGAGTGTTCAATGGAAGCCTGTGAAAAATGGCCACTGCATACCACTCAATTACAAAATAATACAGAAAGATAACCTTCAACCTTGTTCATATCGTACGATACTCTCTTCACTATATACCTAATTGTGGTACAATATCAAATATCCGGGATGTGTATGTGAAGCAGTGATAAAAATTACAATACAGTGTGACCAAGAGTAAGAATATATATTTTAGATATTTAGGAGGAAGAACGGCATTGCTCAATTATACTTTCGTCGCACTGGACGTGTTGGTGTTGACACTGTCATAAAAAAAGTGAAGTTCATAGTGTGGCTGGAAAACTAACTTGAAATATTTCCTATAATTGTTGTGAATTTATTTAGAAAAATGCGTCTTAAACACAGGAAATAGCAAGTGTTAGAAATTGCATACTTCCTCTCCTGATATTATTGCGTCGCCATCACGTTAGGTCAGTTACCTTACGTAACTTACCTACACCCCCATCGTTTTCATCATGAACTTGAACATTTTCTCAGAAACTCGGATGGAAAGCATTGTTGAGTGTACTTGTAGCAACAATGAGCATGGCCCGAGACATTCAAAACATAAAAGGAAGTATGAAGATGGTAGCTGGACATGGAGATATAGAAGTAGCAGCGTAGTAGTAGCCTGCATTACGACTTTGGTATTCCTGTCTGCAATTGCCCAAGGTAAGGAAGGAAGTCGCACAAAAAACATTAGCCAATTATTTACTAAAATGATGATGCATACAAGCATATACGCAGTGCAACTTTGCAAATATTTTTTATCCGATAAGCAGCGTTTTTTACAGAAAAACTTCACATGACAAATTTTACATCAAAGCAAGCTGACTCAGTCTCGCCAAAACATAATATAAACAACATGTTGTGTACACGTACAGCAAATGTTAAATTTGGGTTATGCTTCATTCAATATTAATTGAGTAATTTTGCAAAACTATGTACTTTGCTGATCAAGCACACTCCTTCTGTTCCAGCAAAATAACAGGCGTCACAAATAGTATCACGGTCAAGTCAGTCAATGCAAAAATGTAATATCATATCAGAATCATAGGATAAGTAAAATGTTCAAAATTAGGCGATATAGAAGCGTAAACAGACATAAATTGGTCTAATGACCAACGCTTACTTGCCCTATTCATTCAAATTAAAAGGGTAACTCTGCTAAACTTAAATTATTACGTTCATTTCCTTGATTGGTATTCTGACTGACACCAACATTATTTCAATTAAAACAATAGAAGACAAGACACTCCAGTTGGTTCGAACACCAACATGCATGGATGCTTCTATGATGGGATGAGCTTATTTTTGTGTTTCAAGTTTCACAATCACCATAATTTTTTGCATAGTATCATGGCACTTCGTTTGGTTCTCAAATTGCATTCGAATTTATGTAGTGCCGTTTAGGATCACTCGAGGCTGCAAATAATCATCAAAATATAAATTTCAGCTTATTAAAAAAAGCCGACGAAACAGTTATAAGTTCACGACACTGCACCAGCAACTGCAGGCTCATTGAATGGTATCGTTCATGCATATCAGTATCAGTCAGACGGGAAAACGCTGAAAAGGAAAAAGACTCTTCATGGTTAAGGATATCATGGTAAAGAAAGATGAGACGGGGTCATTTCATACAATTTTATGTAATCCCCTTCTCCTTTTGCCGTATTTCACTCTGATGAAGTAGTAGTCACTTCTCATATAATCCAAAATCATTCAATGAGAGGATCGAGCACACAAATGAGATCTGACTGTTAAGGAAATACATAGAAAAAAATAATAAATTGGCAATCGTATTTTTACAGACTGACTCCTTGCAACTCGACAGCTTTTGTTGTTGTTGTGGGAGGTTGCAGACAACTAGACACCAAGACGATGCAAGCACAAAAAATGGAAGTGCATTGAGATATATTTATGCAGTACGTCTCATGTAGTATTTCGACTTTTTAAGGTTGATCAAGCCGATGTTACAGAGATCGGTTTGACTTTATTATGGCATAAAGAAAAAGGATCTTTCTCTTGACTCTACTGTTGTAGTGAATGTGTGCAAACTGCAATGGATCGTGTAGTCAAGATGAAAAAAAAAAGTTGAATAAATTAATGTTGAAAACTTTTTTCTTCGTACAAAAAGCCTGTCTGTGGCTAAATAAGGGCTTAGATAAAGATGATGATGTAATGATATTACCTATATATTATGGGGCTTGGAACAGATAACGACACAAGAAAAAAAAGTCAAGATACCGTATACGTACATATCCATTTAAACTTTTTGTTGGGCTTACTTAGATACAAGCGGTATATAGGTTCATATGATAATGGGATGTGATATAAGTTTGCAAGGGCACGCTGAAAACCCGACCAATCTCGCTAAAGACTTTACCTACCTCGGAGAGTATCTATTACAACTGCTCATCATCAGTGCATTGGACTCGGAGAACAATATTTCATATCTCCCAGGCATACTATCATTTCAAATCAAGAGAATGAAAAAAACGATTAGACGAGATGGAGAGATGTTGTTACATGCATTAATTTTTTATTCCTTTAAGACAATACAATTTTTTTCTTGCTAAATGCAAAAATTGAAATTGACTCTGAAGAAGTCATTAGAAAATAACCACATATAAGATGGTTCATGATGTAGTTGTATTATTATGTGTGCACTTTGTTTTGCATGGCATACGTAACACACTGCTCGTTGAAGTTGATGATCTTCGGCAATGTGTCAGTCAACTGTACCCTGAATTTGATTGTTCTGTTCTGATAGTTGAGCAGGACCATGTTTTTGGTTGAGGAAAAAGAAGGGGAATAAAACAACGGTGACTTGCCTTAATTTTCCTCATCATCATCATTATCATCATTCATTCATGACATGATGACGGAACATTATTATAAAGGCACGAATATTCGCAACGTAACGAAACACATCGCATCGGTTTGTCTTTTGCGGTTGTTTAAGGCGTGAGTAGTGTGATGATCCTCTTAGCTGGGATGATGAGGAACATTTTGGCAATTTAGAATGTGTGCTTGATGATGCACTACGGACGAGAGATAAAAGAGTTTGCAATTGGGTACCTACTTAAATGCACTTGTCACATATTGATAAGAGATAAGCTTGGATATATATGAGACTTGATAAATGGTTTATGGTGGTTGTATACTATGTAGGCATTATATAGAAGAGCATTGAATCGCGTGTACTTTTTTAGTTCCTGATGCATAACTGTCATTGACCTGATTATCTGAGGCAGTGTGTCACAGGTAACTGCATCCCGACCAAGATTATATTTTCCTTGTGGTTCGGAGACAATGACAAGGATCATTTGATTCCTAGGTGGTATTTTTAGGTTCTTCATATTGTGGCTTTGAAATATACCTGCCCGGTTTAAATCAAACAGCCAACACCAAAATGCAAAATTCTGAATCATTTTAAAAATTAATGTGCTTTTTCTATTTCTAGCTTCTTCATTATCACCATCAGCAGATGACGAAATAGATGTAGCCCCTCAAAGAGAATCCTTGTCACAAACATTCCAAGCAGCTTTATCCTTATTCTCGAATAGTTCATCTCTTGATGATTCCTCCAACCCCGCTCCTACGTCACAGCCCATCACTTCAACAACTGATGTGTATTCAGCGGCCTTGCGCCTTATACGTAACAAAGAGAGAAGACAGAAAAAACGTCTCAATATTTCAAACAGAACATCTCAAGCTAGGCCAAGGTTAACTCGGGTACGGTCAAAGGACCGCTTGCAAGTTGTGTCCAGGATTCAAGATGCTAACTCAGCAGTAAACATAACAAAAAGGAAAGATGTAGACCCGGACGACGTGGAGATACAAGAAATGACAGACATGATGGCTAATCTGACGTTAGACAGTAGGAGTGGAACTGGGAGATCAATGGATGATGGAACGGGATTTTCCTCAATTTTTTCAAAATTTACTAGAGTTCTGGATTTTGGACGAGTAGTGAGGGAAATTGAGACATCGGTTATGACATCCGTATCCTGCACCGCTTGCAGAGCAGGTAGGTTCATGCAACATTTGCAACCTGTTTTGCACTAAAAAAACCTGAAAAATATGCTTAATTGATGTGAAAGAAATGTATTGAAAGAATTTCTTTGGGTCATTCATGGAATTATGAGGAACTATTATTGACATTACTGTTTTCATGTGTACAGGAGTTGGGCTACTGTTTCATTATGTCCAAAGCGGAAGAACAAACCAGGAAATAGCCCATGCAGCCGTTAAGCTGTGCGTTAATCTAAAAATGCAGACTCCTCGTGTTTGCTCAGGCATTATCAGTCTTTATGTCGTAAGTGCATTTGTTTTGAGAAGATATCAGATTGTCCCGTATTTTGTTTGCACAGCTTACTTTCTGGATGTTTTAATAAACACAGAATAGTATAGATTGTAAACAATACTTTCATTATGCCCAAGTTCTCTTGAACATGGCTGTGGACTAATAGAGATGATTTTATCTGCTTTTATGAAGGACGAGGTTGTGGAAGTCCTCAAAGGAGTTATTCTAACAAGCAATGAGATATGCGCGTTGGTTGTTGGAGAGACCTGTGGCAGCCAAATAACACCAGCTATGCAATGGGGAGTAAACTTCCCACCAATTCCAAAGCCACCATTTCCAGGATACCCTACACCAAAGGTGAATTTCAGTCATTTCCTGAAACAATTTTTTTCTTAACACCTTGACCCTTTCCATAATTGTATACGCATAATAAATACGTACCACGTAGGGAGAAGTGTATGAGCTTAAAAGAATCACCTGCAGATACACCTGAATACTCCCAGTTCCAAACATTTCATATAACGAACATGCATGGTGTGTAGATAAAAGGATTCCGACATACCCTTGCTTTAAATACCGTTTGTCAACCTAAAACTTGACCAATCCCTACTTCTTCCTTTTCATAAGAAATGAAATGAAGGTCATTGTAAAAGTAGAAAAATCTTGAACTTCATTTTACACTGATCGTGAGTTTTTGGTTCTATAACCCAAATTTGTGACAGCTTGAAGGATTTCGTTTGAATTTAGAAGATTGAAGGATCAAGATAAAATGTATCAATGGAAAAGACATTCTGGCAGTTTCATTTTCTTTACTCCTCATAAATAAATATTATCCCAAAATCCCAATCACTTTTACCAGCGAACCTGTAAAGCTACCGCCATGTATGTGCAGGTGGATCGACCGAAATTGGTGTCATTAAGTCATTGCCTGTTCCTTCATTTTATAGCCTGATGCGCCAAAACTGAAAGTACTACAGATTTCCGACACCCACTGGGACCCTTTCTACGAACCTGGATCGAATGCTGAATGCAATGAACCTCTATGTTGTCGTATTACCAGGTAATCAAATGGTTCCTTTTCATTAGGCGGATTTTGTTTGTGAAAATGTTGACTGTAAATGTAAATGTTATTCATTTCCCAGTGGACCCAAACCTCCAAGGCCTCATTTAGGAGCTGGACTTTGGGGCGACTACAGAAAATGCGATACACCACGGCAGACGATGGAATCTATGTTTGACCACATTAGTCGTGCTCATCCTGTATGTTCAACATGTTTAAAGCATTAATAATATGAGCTAGCATAACATGCTAAATATTTCCGTCGTTGGATTACAGGATATTGACTATATAATCTGGACTGGTGACATCCCTGCCCATGACGTATGGAACCAGACTCATGATGGCAACATAGAAATCATTCGTGAAACCGTGGATATGTTCACTCAATACTTTCCTCACATTCCAATCTTCCCTGCACTAGGCAATCATGAATCTGTACCAGTCAACAGGTAATCAAACAAAATTTATAAAATTCTCATGTCTGACAATAAATCTGAAACAAGAATGAAAGTACTCCCATTTCAGGTTTGCATTCGCAAATAGCCATGCTATGCTCTTCAGGCTTGCGTGCAAAATTGAAATAACTTTCGTTTGTTTGCTTAATTTACCTTTTCGCAATTGCTTGTTCCGCAGTAGTCAGATGAGGAGTCTTCATTAAAATGCAATATAGATTTTACAATAGGAAGTAATGTGCTTTCTGATGGAACATAAACATGCATTTTATATTATTTTGTTGTGATACCGTGTTCAGCGTACCCATTCAATTTTTAATACAATTCATTTCCGCTCGCGTAGACTCACTGCAACAGCAGAAAAGCACATCAACAATGAACTTGACGTATTCTGTCTGATGCTACTAATGTACAGCTATTTAGCTCATGTTACATGTTACATTTGCATACACTTGATGAAATGCCGTACTTAAGGTGGAAAAAAAGATTACGATTTGTTTTGATATGCACGTTAACTTGTGCTCTCGATTTTCGCATGTTTACGAACAGGATGATGACTGACAACTACTACACAAATGGCCACGGGAAATGTGGCATTGAAACATACTTAGCTCACCTCATTGTTCCGTGAACGGTGTCGCTGATTTATCCTTACTAGGGTTTCAGATACCGTACAAGTTGCGTGCAAATGCACCACAATAACAACAACTGCATTATCTGAGAAATGATACCAAATATCAGCAAGGTTGTGACAGTTAGTTGAGCAAGAACAAAACTTTTATTTTTCCTTTCATTCAATTTACCCGAGACCCCGAGACATTCAAAAGAAATAAAAAGTTATCATAATCATGCCAGCGGAAGTTGAGCTTGAAAAGAAAATCTAACTTATGCTGTGATAATGATAAAAAGTAAAAATGAGGTTTATAATGCAATTATGAGCGTGTCTACAAAAAACTCCCGTCCTCCAAAGATAATGCAATTCGGTGTGAAATATTATGACTAAATAAAGTAATTAACAAGAGATTTTTTTTTTCATTTCTAGCTTTGCCCCACCTTGGGTTTCTAACTCAAAATTTAATATTGAGTGGCTCTACAATGAATTGGAGAAAGATTGGTCAAGGTGGCTTCCAGAGACGACATACAGAACGATACGTGAAGGAGCGTATTATTCTGCCATGATTAGTCCTGGATTCAAACTTATTTCAATTAATACGAATTACTGCAACAACAAGAATTGGTAATATAAATTTTCCACACATTCATAAATATAAAAAAGAAAATTTCAGTTTGCAGAGTTCACATGTAATCACAACTGATTTTTAATTAGGTGGCTGTTAGTCAATAGCACAGATCCGTCCAACGAGCTGAAATGGTTGATTTTTGAGCTTCAATCATCTGAATTTGCTGGAGAGAAAGTTCACATCATTGGTCATATTCCACCAGGCCATGCTGACTGTATGGCCACTTGGTCTAGAAATTACTATCAAATCATTTCAAGGTAAATTCAAGGAATTATCAGTAAAACCACAAATCAACCCTAAGAGTTAGAGGGAGCATTATGCATTTAATGTAAAAATTTCATGTGTCGTTAGATATGAAAACACAGTTGCTGCTCAATTTTTCGGACACACTCATTACGACGAAATAGAACTGTTCTATCCTCCAGAGGAACCATTCCGACCGAGTAGTGTGGCCTACATCGGACCCTCAGTTACGCCATACTACAATTTGAATCCGGGATACAGAATATACTATGTTGATGGTGATTATTCTACAACCTCGAGGGTAATTTAACATGCAACCCATGTTTTATCTGTCTTCTGATTCAAAACAAAGACACTGACAAGTGACAAATGCTCTTAATTCTCGTTCAATAACAGACTGTCGTGGACCATGAAACGTGGATTGCTGACCTTTCAGATGCCAATCGGTTGCGCGCAACGCAGCTAAGCTGGTACAAACTCTACTCAGCAAAGGAGGCTTACGGAATGAGCAATCTCAGTCCAGGTTCTTGGGACGATCTCATTATGGCCATGTATAGAAATAAGCGTTTGTTCAATTTGTACTACAGGTAAAAAAAGTTCATTTTTGACAAAATGTGTTTTCCACAAGATTTTATCTAGTGAGCTTCCGCAATTTACATTGATTTTTGTTGGGTTCTTTTCAGATTTTATAATAAGAATTCTCCAGTTGCTGCAGACTGCGATGACGAATGCAGACAAAGACTTTTATGTGATGCTCGCTCAGGGAAAAGTCACGCCAGAGAAGAATTGTGTAGACCTCGACCTGTTCACGTGAGAACAAGCAGAGGTGGCCTTGCAGAACGACCACAAAGTCGCTTTTCTCAAATTGTAGACACCATCTCATCAGCGTAAGTATCTGAAGCTATCTCTTTTCTGAAACCAGTGACCTCTCAACACCAGATGTGACTCTGAAAACTTTAATGGATTTTTTTGAGTTATTTTCAAATTTGGTTAATTGATTGGATTGAGTACATATATTATTGCTTTTTGGAATGCTGCTTACTAATTAAAATTTGTGTTGTGTTGTTTTTTGTTTGTTTTGCAACAGAATATCTACCCTGTTTGGTTATATTACCTACCCATTTGGCTTTGGCTAATGCTTGAATTATGGTGTTAAGCACGTTACCAATTTTTACCTGCCCTTTTATAGCAATTTTTAAATATTTATAAAAAGCCATAATTCAGCCAGTCGTTCAATATATATTAAGCAGATGTAAGACATTTTACGTTACAGACTTTTGTCTTAATCTTTTGAAGGACTTTCAAGAAAATGCCATTATACAATATATTATTACATGCTTGCTGGTTTTAAAAAGCTTTGGAGAATGGAAGGATTTTATGAAGCATGAATGAAAAGCACTTTACCTAATTAAAAATTTAATACTACTTTGAAAGTTTAAAATATCTGCGCAATTATCAGTTACAAAGCTTTTTGGGTGGATAAAGCTGAGAAATTGTTTGTCTTATCCGGTACTATGAAGTAGCCTTTTTTGTAAATATGTACCCGTATATCCCCTGCAAAGTAAAAATTCCCAAGATGAGCTGGTATCCATCCCTTTTGTTTGTTTTTCCTGCACTGTAAAACAATGATGCTTCAAAAAGTACACGAAGACGAGCTTCAGCCCGCATGATGTCTGATTGCGATTGCACATGTTTTGGAAATGTGAATGTCAAGTTGAGAAGTTGTTGACTGCTTTTACTTGAGTGTTGTCTGTACGTTATTGATTTAAACTTGCTTTCTTTCTGTAACTAGTTTATTAATCAATTGTTAATTTTACTGTTCGTAAACTGTTACGTGTTAAAAAACGAATAAATCTGACAATGAACACAGATATCTTGATGGAGTTATTTCTTTCATCTTATGCAATACAAAAAAGCCAGATCTGTACTGGTGCAGGGTAATAAGATACATACAAGTAGAAGGAAAGAAAGTCAAAGAATGGCGTATCCCATCGACTTCTAACTTTTTATAAAATATTCATTTCATGACGGCAGTTCTTTTGTCGCTCTTTTTATTAGTTTCATTGCAAAGACTTAAGTGTCGTGTTTGGTTCTGGGAGAACATTGAATCGTTGCAAATAAACCATTTATTTACGCATCATGCAAGTTATCAAGGTGGATCTAATTTTATTTTCAATCTGCAATCAATCTCTCGGTAATATGCATGTCTGTCAGTAAAAAGCCAACCCAACATGACAAAGAATGCTTCATCAACAAGATAAATGTGGAGCTTTATAGGTTTTCACTGTGAAGCTGATAACAATTACGAAAGGGTGACGGTAAACTGCAACTGGCAGCCCAGCCAACTACTGTGTTCAACAAGGAGAGTCAAAACAGCACCCAAATATCCAAACCCCATCTTATCATTACCTTGCTCACAGCTTGATTAAAGCTGTCGTTCTATGCAACGAAGGTAAAACCGTGACCGGACTAGGGGTTTTCTGTCTAATTGCTTAATTCAAGTGAGAGATGAGATGTGGATGTGACCAACTATTCATGCAGTAATTAAAGATAATCGATATGAGCGGAATATTTTTTATAACTAAAGTTTGGGAGCACTGAGAAAGTAGAAGTTTACCAGGGAAGATTGTTGGAGAATTATAACTTTTCAAGAGAAGACAACATAAGTAGCAGTTGAGGAGTTAGTAATTGCCATCTCATCTTGATTGCAACTTTACAAGGAGGAAAATCGAATTTTCTTGTAGACACTGTTGCAAATATTTGGCAAAGGAAGAGGGTACACCGAGGCAAACAGGCCAGCCCAGATTTTCCAGCTAGTTTAAGTGTTTGGTTGGCATTACCTGACGACTAATGTATTCCTACAGCAGTGTCCCTTTGATCTTCCTAAAACGAGCTATAACCAGCTTGTCCGATGCATGCTTGCAATATATACATACATCAAATAGCTACCTAAGCTATGCACATGTGTAAAATATGTACCTAACTAATACTGCCTAGATAATATGCAACATATAACATCGTTCATCATAGCATGGACAATATTTTCAACTCATACAAGGAAAAATTGCAATTGTAAAATTGGCCACATCTTCACTTTACACAGATTGTTCTTTCTTTCCTAAACTCATTCAGCGGTTGTCTTTTCACGGGGTAGGAGCTCTTTGAGCTCTTCTCCGTTGTCCCGTAGAATCCTGATGCTGTACATTTTTGCACATATTTTTTTACCAAGTCATTCATTACATAGATTTTTGCTCACTTAGTACCTGCATAAATATTTACCTTATATCATTCTTGGTGGCTCGGCCTGCTCCAAGCTGAACTCTGTTTTGCAAGGACTACTCCGGGATTTTCTGCACGTCTCTTCTCAACCCAACCACTCAAGATGGGGTATTGTGAACACCGTAATTATTCCCTATAAATCATGTTCTTTTTCCCTTAATAACGTTGTTGTAATCAAAACTGACTTCATTTTTTCCTCAGGAAACATGCGCTTAAGGCAGCTGCCATTTATACGACATTTCAGGTGTTAACTTACATGTAGTCGCTGAAGGATGTTTGTGAAAATGAAGTAAGTGGCCAGTATATACAAAATGAAAAATCATTTAAACATGCATACAGGTTTTTCAATAAGTTAAAACCATCCTTAATTTATTTAGTTACTTAAACAATTCCAAAATAGAAACATAATTAAAATCTTAAACTATTAAATTTTTTTTTACATGATACGTAAGTACATTCGGCACATTATTAAAAATATGTTTACTTAATAATAATAATAGTTCCTTTACACAAAAGTAATACATGATACCAGTTAAAATGTTTGATAATAATACTTGAAAGAATACATATTATATACCTTCATTCTTTTATTTCTAGATGTGATGTTGACGTATTATGCAGTCACAAAACTAGGCTTTCTTTATCTCTTGGAGGTATAATGTGATATTAAATAAAAATTGGCTACAAAATAGATATAGTTTCTTAAAATCAAAATGTTTATTATTATCGTTTATTCAATATTAAGCGTATTCTTCGCAGTCAGAACACAAAAACTACTCAATCTGTCTAAAAAAGTGCCAAAAGAAGTGTGATGCTTAAGTAATATATATTATATAATCTAAAAGTAAAAAGTTTACAAAAATGATATGATTCATGGCATGTTTTGAATACAATATAATATTATGTAAAATGTGAATACTTTTTTTATCCTATAAGTACCCTAAAGCCGTTGTGTTGGCTTTAATAAGCGTAAGGGTTTCTCAACTTTGTAGTATTAAAATTTGAACATGCGACAATAAAAAGTACATAGTTGTACTGTAAAAGTCATTCATTATATGACATTTTTTAACATTGAATCTTCTTCCTTAATTAATACATTCATTTGTAGAGATAAGTTTGTATTGATGAGCTCAATTTATAAGCGTAATATGATATATATGTGTGTGTGACATATTTGTTTAAAAGTCAGTTGAGCCAAAGATGATGTGTGATAAGAAGTACATAAGGGCACTATCATCTTGTCACCCTCAACTTAAAGAAGAACTTGTTGAGCGGCTCACTTTACAAGTTGACCTATATGCCCTACATATTTATTTCTGAAAGGGTGGACGACACCCAATAGACCGTGATGAATGCCAAACCAAACTGGAGAAAACATAAAGTACCACAATTTGTTTTGCATTACGACGACGATTCAATTAGTTACATTCAACATCAACAATCATCTTAAAGTACGAATAATAAGCGTATGGATTACAGAACACGTAGGTTATGTCCTTATAAGTATGGAGCAGAGAGCTGAACATATTAGTATGCATTGATATACACATGAATGAAGATCATGAATGAAAAATTCTAAGTAAAGTATAAATTTTTTTGTCGCTAACAAGTCATAGTCATACTTCAGTTTGAATGAATCTAAATTATTTGTGCATTTCAACGGTCACAAGGTATTTGCCACTTATTTCTACATTACACGTTTGTACCATTTTTATATGTTATTACGAGAGAGAAGGGTTCAGGTTTAAGAAGTTGTCAACTGTAGCCGCATCATCACATTGCTTTTTTTTTTGAGGATATAAAATACATGGAAGAATTTGCATGTGCAAAATACAGAACTAGAAGTCGTTCGTTGTCAATTTGTTTCTTGTTTGTTGACTCATGATGTCAAAAAGTCTATTAATTACATTCAGATTAAAAGATGTATGAGGAGGAGTAAATAAATACAAAAATAAAACTTACATCATTGATAAAAACTTGCAAAAAGAGGAAGTACAAACTTTGTTCACATTATATGGGCTGGTTAATTTTACATCGTGCAATTTTCATTAAAAAATCTAACATATAGCTTTTGGCATGCCATCTTAGCAGTAGTAATCCTATTAAGTACATGAAATAATAAATAAAAACATTTCTGCTTTTCGAGAGACTGACAATTAGCTAAAATTACACAGTATTAAGTTTCGATACAATAAAATACATTAACTGTTCACCCCGACCGCATGAAAATTAAAAATTCTACCATTTTCATAATAGTTATAAAACCGTTAGCTACAGTCGGGCTAAGCGTCTTAAAGATTTGTTATGACTCTTGGTTCTACTTTTATTCTTTTTGAG
This sequence comes from Orchesella cincta, assembly GCA_001718145.1. NCBI lineage: Eukaryota > Metazoa > Arthropoda > Collembola > Entomobryomorpha > Orchesellidae > Orchesella > Orchesella cincta. The sequence goes on from LJIJ01002030.1 coordinate 19,610, forward strand.
AGAATTTTCTTTTGAACGTTCACCATCAGAACGCTTTGATTTATTGTTAGTTGAGCTGATACCTAATGCACTATCTTCACTGAATGACTCCATTTTATCTGAACTTAGTAAATGACACTGTCTTCCACTGTGCTCACTTTCCCCGCAATTGGAACAAAATCTAAATCGACAATACAATTGCGGGCATTCTAATACAATGCTACCTTCACTATTTGGTTCACTATGTTGAAATGAAAAGCTGGAAGTACTCATTGCCCCATTTGAATGACTGAAATCCTGAATATTTCTACCATGCTCTAAACTGAGCTGACTATTAAATTCTGATGATACAGGTACAGGAGACGGGATCATATTTGAAAACTCACAAAATTCTGTCATATTTGACTCAGAACCAAAACTTAAGCTGGATTGGGATAAGTTAGAATTATGAAAATCTTGACGGCAGCAACTTCTAGAACAACTTAACCTGCTGTAACTAAAATCTAAGTGTGGCACGTATAACGGATTACCAGAGGTATTAAGGTTACTCATACTTAAATCAAGACTCAAGTTAATTGAACTATGTTCTCTGCTCATACTGCTATGCAAATCAATACCCGTAATGGAAGAACACGACGTTGAACGTCTAATATCCCTGTTTGGAGTCCCGTAATGATCCAATCCGGTGAACATGGACAGGCTTGGAGAAGATAAAACAAGACTCTGAGTCATTTTCTCACCTAGGCTAGCAACCGTGACTGGTGGTGAAGAAAGAACTGGTGATATAGTTGAAAGCGTCCTTCACTTTCTTTCGCTCCTGCTGCTGAATCTCTGTATGCTGCTCATCTGGAAGGTTCATCCTGGATATAAGTTTGGTTCTTCTCGGTCGTCTGATTCCTTGGGCTCAGCTGAAACAACTGGTGATGGCACTGGTCCTCGACATCGACGGCACTGGTACAACTTTTGTCCTCGTTCCAAACTTTTTTCGGCCTATTAAAAATTAAAACAATAAGTAAATAAGTTAATTGGTGTGTGATGTGTAAGTCTGAGTACAAAGAGAGGGAGACTATTGAATGCTTTAAAAATACAGCAATAATCATTGTATTCATACCTCTTGAAACATCTGAAATTCAAACGGAGAAACAGGGGTTAGAAAAATGCTGCTATCGGAGTTGAACTTTTGACATTACAGGTGTACTTTGTTGAACTAGATTCGTACATTCCATCAAATAATAGTCTGCTCCATTCTTCTTGTCATCCGCCATTCTTTCTCTCGCTGCAACACGATTATCAGCTACAGTTGGGAGAGTTTCCTGAGAGAAAAAAAGCAAACATTGATTATATTATCTGTCTAATCGTACAATTCTTTGTGAACAAAATTGGTACTAAATTCCTGAGAAGTCATCAAAATGGAATGAAAAATAAACGCATGCCTGCATACCCTCATCAAAATCAAAGATATTGTGACCTGACTCATATTTCAGGTTTCTTTTGTCCGAGAAGTGAAACCGTCAAAACCATTAAACTAGAAGGTATCATACAATGCTACTTTGAACAAGGACTTTAGTTTTTTTGCCATCATTCATGCAAAATGGAAGACTGTTTTTTAGCCTTTATATTTTCACATCGCATACCTCTGGATTTACTCTTGCTGTCCCAGCGGCAGAGAGTAAAGAAATGCGTCATGAGAAATACTGCCAACATGCAAACACAAGACAAGGGTTTCTAGCAACCTAACGAAAATGAATGAAGAAGGCCGTCCCAGCATCGAACAGCGGATGGTACTGGTATAAAAAGTAAAAATATTTTTCCCCCGTTGGCACCCTCACTTTTCTTGTTTTTGCACACTATCACATATGCTGTTGTATCTATCCAGCGAGCATGAGTGCATCACAGCATTATTGCATTTTGTATGTATGTATATATAAACATGAGTGAGCGACAAAGTCTGAATTCGCAGAGCAACTACTGCGACTTTGTCTAGCTTGAGAATTTGGGATATCGGAAAAGTTTCTGTTCACAGGCAGGATCTAAACATGAAAATGAGGGGTTGAACGTAGATGTACATAATCTAAAACAACAAGAAGTAGCATTTTGCAATACGTGTCACCCTGGTCAGCGCCGACTAGGCTATACCGAACGAGAAAAATCGGGAAATGTTATACGGTAAGGCCAACGCGAAGCGTTGGGTTACCGTATAAAATTCCCGATTTTGAATAAAATCAGTAGTTTTTACTACCACAAGCCGTCCTGTGTTTGACAAAGATGATAAATTTGTAACAATATCGATTAAAATTCCTTGAAGAACTGTTGCATCTGGGCTATTCTACAAGTCGGAGGAGTGTGCGTGGGCTCATTGACATGAGTTTGAGTTGCCTTTATGCATGTGACACCATTATAGATTTAATATTACTTAAATTAGAACTGTGGTCACATTGTGGGTGTAGGGTAGAAATATTAGAGATCCGGTTTAAATTTCAATTAAACCATAGAATGTGAATTTAAATAGGGTTTATTTCTTTCTCTTAGTTTTAGCCAAGTTTTTCTCACACTTTGATCCAAATCTTTCTTTAATTTTTGGCTAAATTTAATCTGATTTCGCTAAATTTTGGCTAAATTTCCTTGGATTCTGCTAAACTATTTAAATTTACATTCTATGGTTTAATTTAAATTTAAACGGGATCTCTAATATTTCTACCCTAACCAACGCTTCGCGTTGGCTTAGGGTATAACTTTCTCGATTTCGTCGTTAGGGTATAAGCGTAGTCTGTGATATGAGGTGACCACGTATGACTCTACGGGTTTCCACTTTGCGTGTGTATTTAGAGACGAAATTCGAATCCTAGGATGTCAATTAAGTCTAGTATTACGTTTTTTACAAGGAAGTGGTTCCGAAATACGAAACTGTGAGACTTGTTACTGTTAAACCCATTATTTAGGAATAGATTAGGTGGGTGAAGATCAGTTGTTACGTATTCTGGCTCTGCTTACAAACTTCAGAGCAACCGCCAATTCTCTGAAATTGGAATCAGGAAATGTTTCAGTTTTTAGTCGTATAAAGCTCAAGATTATATTATGATATAAATTTAAGTTTCCAAACAAAAATATCAGTTCGCCCAATTTCACTGAATTTGATTCCAGACCAGTTTTGCAAGGTATTAAGGCTATTGAATC
>LJIJ01002031.1:0-32251 GCA_001718145.1 Orchesella cincta
AGTTCGGGTGAATGTGTTCAAAAACTGCAAAAACCAAGCACTCTTAAGGAACATGAATACAAGGAGTTTGTGCAATTGGTCACAAAAGAAGCCATAAAAATGTCCAAGTTTCAGTGCGAACAGAATATTTGCAATTTCGCAAATAATATATCCCGCTGCTGGTACGAGTTTTGGAAGGCTAAACTCCGTGATGTGCACTCGCATCGTTCGGATTCTGAATTACGTAAAAAAGCAAAGAAGTACTTAAAACTTGCCAATACGGATTTTGGAAAACAGGTCGTTTTAAATCAATTAGAAGAAATTGGAATTCCACATAAAATGAGAGACCTTTATGGTACCCAAATAGCTCAAACCAATGCTTTTACAAACGTTCCTGCAAGTCAAAAACGGTATGCTCAAGAAAAGACTCGTTTTGGTTTACAAATATCAGTGCGCCGTGATCAGTACAAATACACTGATTACCTTCCATGTAACTCTGAGTCCCACAGCAATGATTGCGATCCCAGTACCACAAATTGTAAGTTTAAAAATATTTTTGAAGCCTAATGCAGTGAAATTGCACTGAAATGATTTGACACGTTTTTCATTACGCGAATTACTCCCAGCAGCTGAGAGGCAGGCGAAAATTTTGATCATGGCATTTTTCCTTTCCTTCCACCTCATTGTCTAATGACGAACGCGTCAAGCCATTTCCGTGCGATTTCGCTGGCCTAATGCTTTAATTTAAAACTTTCCATACCTTTCTATTGTGGCGTATGGAAATTTGTTGCAGCTACGTTCAAGCATACATTTAATTGGTTTTACGAAATGATGAAGGGTTTAAATTCTAAATTCAAAAATTTAAACAGTAATAAACACATGTAAAATTAAGGCGTAGCAGTTTATTTCAACGCTATTGAGCCTTTGATTTTTTATTATTTGCAGCCGAACTTGGTTTTCAGGAACTCGAATCAAGTTCTGGAGGCGTTTCAGAAGTCAATATTATTAGTCCAGTTAAAAACGGTTTGTTTCTTTCGAATGATGACAAAGACTCTGTTAGCAATGTATTTGAACAAAGTGAAAAGCCCGGAGCCAAAGCGACGGCGAGGGAGGAATCATTAGAAAACGATGACCTTGATTGGAAACGTGAGTTTTCGGAAAGTGATAGTGAGAGATCAAGTTTATGCGATATTTCGAATTCTGATTCCACGACAGAAAAATTTAGTGAAAAGGAATTACTTGATATTGCTAAGAGTATGGAATGACGCAAGACGAATTAACATTTCAACCACCCAAATCGTTTACTATTGAGATACCGTGGGAAGATGTTTCGCGAATTTATGATTATGACTCAAAGCGATTTATTCATAAGAAATGGGGTGGAATTCTAAGCAAATACTTAACTAAAACCAGGGATGCTGCAGTTTTACGGCAAAACGCGGGGTTACATATCCAAAAAGGAAGAAAAAGGGTTTTGTTCAATGGAAGGATCGTGCAGTGGTTACTGTAATGTCAAATTTACTGCCTCATTAGCAACTGCTCCAGAACGCGGGTTTCCCATTCAACTCAGCGTAACTTCAACAGGGGCGTTCCATCTTTTGCAAACCAAATCCACAGGTCGACAACTGAGGGCATTGTGCGAGAGGACATGGGAAAAGAACTTAGCCATTCCAAGCCAATTAAGGTTTTGTCTCAAAACACGGCAGATCTAGCTAACACTAGGCTTTTGCACAATAATCATGACCAAAGATCGCTTGCCTCATTAAAAGTTCTTAGGTCAGAAAAAATTAAATCTGTCATGGAAACAAAAAATCCCGCCGATGACCTTGAGTGCTTTAGAAATGAAATAAGAAAAAAGGATTCAACCAGCAAAATTGTGAAAGGGTATGTTCAACACCGTGTTTTAACGGATGACGAGCTTTGCGTTCATCTTTACACAGAAAAAACTTTGTCAATGCTCAACACCTTAACGCGAAACAGTAAAGTTTGCATTCATTTTGATGCAACAGGTTCTGTTGTGAAAAAAGTTGGAGAAAAGCAGGTGTTACTGTATACTGCTCTCGTTCGAACAACCAAAAATATTTGCTTTCCTCTCGCGGAAATGTTATCACAACGAGGAAGAGAGCTTGAAATAAGCGATTTCCTAAAGCGAGTTTTTTACGACATGAGACTTATATGTCCAAATTCGAACAATCCACTGGGTCATATAATTGTTACGGATTTTAGCTTTGCAATGTTAAATGGGGTATCTTCCGGGGCTAATAAAATGGGGCTACGGGAATATATCAGAATGACCTGGAGTGTTTTAAATGAAAAACAAGACCTTGATAAGGACCGGGCTATAATTTTTATTTGCACAAGCCATCTTGTACACTCTGCGGTCCGATTATTTTCAAGACATACACGAATGTCAACAGAAACCAAACAATTGCGCCATCTTGCAGTTCATGCTGTAGTAAAATTCCAAGAGTGTACTGATATCAAACAAATGTTTAGGGCAATGGATAAAGTTTGCCGGTTCTTTGGCAACAAGTACTTGCCGGAGTGTGAACGTGATGAATTAAAGAGTTGGTTATTATCATCAGATACTGCTATAAACAATGCCGAAGAAGTGGAATCTAATAAGTATTGCGACGAAATTAGTTTTGAGTACTTCAAAGAAGTTAAAAAGACTTCGCCGTTTTATACATTATTTTCGAGAATTAGAGAGAGAGATGTAAGCTCTGATGAAGGGTCAGAAGAAGACAGAAATCCATTCTGTAGCAAAACAATATTAGATGTCATTCATAATAATCATGCTCCGTACGTATCACTTTATTCCGCAATGATGTTGAGCAAAACGTCGCGCTCGGAACACATGCGATTGACAAATGCATCAGTAGAATCTGAATTTAAGACTGTTAAGAACCTGTATCATACTGAAACAATTTCAAACTATAGCGCTTTTGTTCGGCGCCATTACACCTACCATATGGGAAAAATAAACACCGTGCTTCCAAAGGCTCAAAATATTGCGGCAACAAAAACAACAAAAGTAAAAAAGCGACTTAACAGGTCTGCAAATGCGGAAATTGGAGAAGAAACTTGGAAAAAAAGGAGAGTTAACAAAAGTCCGAAATATGTTGCAACTGACTCTCGTTTGCGTTGTCGTAAGAAACCCCAAGCAGCCAAATTCAACATATTTGATTCCGAAATAAGCAACCTTATGAATACGCAATCCGAAGAGGTGGAAGCTGGGGCTCCAAATACTGAATTAAATAAGGCAACAAAAATTCGCATTGGCACACCTGAAATCAACAGTGCAATTGACGATGCTATCTACAATAATCTCTTAGAATTTGCACTGGAGACTAAAGGCAATCAAGAAATAAATGAAGATTACAGTGTAGAAGATTTTGAAGAAGATATAAAAGCAATGTTTAGAAATTCTGACGAAGAACTAAAACTTCTAGCTAAAGCAATTGCAAATAACGAAGCGAGAAAAGCAGAAATTGATTCCAAACGTGAAGCACCTTTAGCTCCAACTGGTGAGGACAACCATCTGGAAAGTGGCGCAAATTGCGCCACAAAAAAAGTAACTGAACCACTCAAATCAAAATTAAACTACAATAAAGCAACAACTGATGATATGTTGCATTCAATAAAACAAAAATACAACAAACACGTAGTTGGAAGAACCGGAGACACTGACGATACTTCGGTTCCATCTTTAAATATAAGTTTTGAAGAGGTCGTTGAGCTTTTACAAAATAAATCTTGGCTAACAGATCAGCATGTCGACTTCTGTCTTGCGGAGGCATCTAAACGCAACGTTGAATCAAAGTATAAAGTGTCTAGATCTCATTTTGTGTATGAGGGTGTGGGTGATGGTGCAGGAAAAATCGAGTGGTTAAGTGGGTTACATAATGACAATGATGCGGAAGAGAATCACTATGATAAATTCCTTCAAGCGTCACATCAGAAAGATAACTACATTTTGCATCCTCTACAACGTGTGAACCATTGGGTTGTGTTGTGCATTAATAGGACAAGCAAAACCTGCATAATTTTGGACTCAAATCGATCGAGCAGGAAATCTATAAACCGTGTAAAAGAACTGGAGATAAAAAACAACGCTTTGTCAGCAATTGTAAATGATTCAAATGAGCTTCACCATTGGACAGTTTGTCACAGTGATAATTTTCCTATGCAAACGGATGGTAGTAGTTGTGCCTTGTTTGTTGTAAAAGCAATTGAAGAAATACTTCAATTAGATCCGAGTTTTGACTTGGAGAGCTCTTTATTACCTTCCAATCTTTCATTCTTAAGAGACAGTACAACCGATGTCGAATTCACTCCATGCAAAAACTTAGATGTCGTGGGTGCCCGTCTGGACCTTGCAAAAGTAATACTTGAAACGACTGATACTGGATTAGAGATTTTGGAAGCCGCGCAGGAGTCCGAAATAAATCTTCGTAAAATATTTACACCTTCCAGAGAACCAATACAACATGCTACTACTGCAAAAAGTTGCTCCCTGGATTGCTAATTACGTGTATGCTTAAGTTTACTCTTAGTCTTTTCAATTTGGTTTCCAAATGTGTGTTCAATATAAGTGTCTACTTTTGTGTCCAATATAAGTGTCTACGTTTGTGTCCAACTTAAGTGTCATCCACATTTGTGTCCAATATAACTGTCCATATTTGTGTCCAATTTAAGTGTCATCCACATTTGTGTCCAATATAACTGTCCATTCTTGTGTCTAACATAAGTGTCCGCATGTGTCCAATTTAACTTTAACTTATGTGTCCACATTTGTGTCCATATTTATGTCCAATGTAGCTGTTCACGTTTTAGTCCAATCTAGGTGTTCAAATTTGTGTCCCATGTAACTGTTCACATTTGTGCCCAATATTAGTGTTCGGGTTTTAAATAAGCGTCGACGATTGTGCCTTACATATGTGTCCAGAGTACTATGAGTTATCGAAGCTTTAATACAAAATGACTGTATAACTGACAAAATGTTTGGTTCAAATACCAACTGCAAAATCTAAGAAGCAAGACAAAGCGTTGAATTAATTGGCTAAAATTAAGTGCCCAATTTCCAAATTTCCTTTTTCTGAACTAGATGAAGTTTATACCCTTAGAAATTGGTAGGACAATGATTTTTCTTAAATTATACATTAATCTCTCCAACACAAAAAATTAATTCTAGCAATGTAATATGAATTTTATGAAGTAAGTAGGGAGAAGGATGTAGTACAAATAACTCAGAAAGATGACAATTGATAGTTGCAATAATTTTTGAATGTTGCAGCTCTGTATCTATAAACTGTTGGCGTTTTCAAATCAACCCATTCGGACAATAACATTCTCAATTTGGTATAATGACCAGACCTAAATGCAACCAAATGTAGTCCACCAGATGATTTCAAAAATCCAGAATTCCAGCATAGTAAGTCAAAAAATCAGATTTTAGTTATGCACTACATATTTTGCATTTGAAATAACCTTTACTTAATTTTTTGAAACGTTTTGTATTTGCAGGTCTTTCGGCATGCTAGTATCTGATTTACTGAAGTTACTCTTTTCCGCACTGCAACTGGGTTTCACATATTCCCTGTGCAGAAGCACAACGGGAAAGTTCTTCGAAAATAAAAACATTAGAAACTAGAATAACAACAGCAAGACTAATCATTTCTGTATGTTTTAAAACATTCTCCATAAATGTTGATGTACAAAACCATTAAATTTGTTAGTAATAACGTGTTTAATTGAATTTACTCATAACACTAGCATGCTTGATATTAGGTGAAATGATCCCATATTTATCTTTACAACATGAATTTTTAATACAACTTGACTGAAGCTCGAAAATACGGGTTGGTAAGAAATAACTATAATGCTTTATTACGCTTACGAAGGAACTTATTTACTGGAAACAATATCCGTACGTAGTAATTTTAATGGTAAATGTGAAGTGAGCAAAAGCGTTTGAAATATTGGACGATCATTAATTGTAAGTTATGATAGCCTTTACGCTTACCCCAATTCTTAATTGTAATTGTTTTAAACTGAAGTAAATACTGAAAGTATGTGTTTAAATAAGTAGGTTTAGTTATGAATGTTAGAAACCTTAGAGTAATAAAAGAAAAGGCCCATCACGCCCAAGGTTTTCCAACAGTGAGTACTCATTTAGTGCCCTTAAAAGCTAAAACTTAGGGTTTACTAAATTTTAATAAAATCATTGCCAGGATAATAGTAGCTCCCTCACTGTGGCGCGCTGTATATTTATTAGTACAAACTATTGAGTGAATTGGATTGTTATAAAGTATACATTGCATATATTCGAGACTTAAACCCTGCACACCTTTTGTTGAATTGAAGGGATAAGTGCTGTGACTTGAGTATGATCGATAAGCAAAAAATCGGACGGAAATAAGTTTAATTTCCTATGAATTTTTTCTCAAACATTATATAATCAGTTTAACCTCTATAATTATAACTATATAGAGTAAAAATAAACTATGTTGGTTTTAATGGTTAATATGTAACATTTTTTCTTTAAAATCTATGTAAGATTTAAAATATATATTAGTTTGAACGTACACAGAGCAAGATGTTAACATCACATAGAATTTTTAATGTAAAAGTTTTTGTAAAATTAACCTTACTGCTGAACTAGGAAACAACGATGTATTATTATTAAGTTTTATTTTACGAAAAAAAAGTATAAAAAGTGCAGCCGAATACTAAAAACCTAACAATTTATGGAATGTTCGCAATTTCATATATGAACTAAAGACAATTTCTGTGTTTTCTGAAAATTAAAACAGACAACCTATTACAATGCCATAATTCAGCGGTTAACAAAACAGCTTTATCTATCAATGCTTTGGTTGTAGAAGTTAAAGAATCGCAATAATCTCCAGCTGTCGTTATAAATAGCTGTGTTAGAGTCTCTAGCTTAGAGAGTAGGTATCATTTTGTTGTATGAAATAGATAACACGGTGACAATCTGAGTTTTCATAAGCCTCTCACATATATTTCTATTGAGACAAAAATAACCTAAAGCGGTAAAAACTTTGTGAACATTTCATTCTTAATAAATACTACTACTTAATAGTACTTTTCACAATAAATAACGATGTCGTCTTCCAAGTTTATACACAACCAACCCAAACTATCTCGACGAACTGATTGCTTCACACAGAAAGCAGTGTTTCCAGCTTTAATTAATTCGCCAAGGCATTCATTCTGTGTCACTGTCGAAAAAGCAAAACTGTTTGTTACAATTTTTCAATTTCCAAGTCATATTAAATCAGGATTTACTTATTTTGAAAATTTGTTTATTGTTTAATTAAATTTATTTGGAAGTTTTAATTTTGAGCCAAGTATTGATAATTCATTCGCCATTAAACATTTAACGCTTATGCCCTGTCAGAGCCAACGAAACGCATGGACATGAAAGCACTTACTAGTTGGAATTAGTATAGAATATGTTTAATTGTACATTTACCAGCCAAGTCTTCAATTCGTCAGGTCATCAAGTGCAAACTTATCAAATATCCAAAATGCACAAAATGTAACGAGTTTTATTGTTTTACCTTACGGCTGAAGACCGTCAGTCGAAACCCAAAATTTAATTTCTTGGCAACATTAAATAATTGGCCATTCAAGGAGTTCCATTACAGAAACCGAAAACTAATTATTGTTAAGTTCTCCTACTTTCTTATTTATGAATTGGCATTTTTAAAGAATTTTTAACAGTGGCCTAATTCTCTGGTGCATACTAATTGATATATAATCCCCCTTCAAGGAAAGTCCAACTAAATGTCGTTATTGTATCAACGTCAAAATCCTTTGAGTAAAATACTTACGGACCTTTTATTGATCGAGTGACCAAGAGTCACCAAAAATTATCTGAATTTTTTTAGAAGAAACGAACCCGGAAAGATTCTTGAAAGATTGTTGGTGGTAGATAGATTTTGCAATGCTTTTTCTATGACAATATTTCACAATTTGGAATTGCTTTGAGTTTACGTTTCAATTTTTAGCGGCAACTCTCATGGCAATATTTCCCCTTAAGGTAATTTTTTGCAATACTTAGATTTCCTATAAAAAATTAAGTATATATTTTAATTCCGCTGAATATCAGCTTAATTGCACAATGTCATACGAGACTTTTTCTTCTCAAAGATGATTTTGAGGATAAAATGGTAAGGACCAGTCCTACTGCAAATATGCGTTTCTTATAGCATTCAAGCATGATGAAATCGAAAATGGCCATGAAATTTCCAAATAATGTTAACCTCCAGTTACAAAAAACCGCATTTTAAGGGATCGTTCCGGTTCGTTTAATGGTAAAAAAATTTGCAGACACATAACGCTACGGCATTTAATGCATGTGTATCTGAAATTTTGTAGGAGCATAATTTATTCGGTTTCATACCAAAAGCTACCTATAAACCGATTTTGTTGCAGTTAAAATTAGCTAATTTTGAGAGCGAAGAATTTTCAGTTTTCAGGAACTTTATATTAATGGCAATGGTTTACCGTAATTTCAATAAACAATTTCAACATATGAACCAAGTAGGAATATTAAAACGATTTTAAGCTATAGGCGATCAAAAACCTAATCCGAACTTTACAACTCACTATTTTGATTAAAGTTCAAAGTGCAACGAGAACGGGTTGCGGTTAATGAAGAAACAAGGTAAATTTTGCTCCTAAAATATTTCAGATACATATGTATCAAATGTCGTTGCGGTATACATCCGCAAGGTATTTACCAGAAAGCAATATTACGGAATGAGCTTTAAACAGAGAAATTATATATTAAGTAGAACGGCTAAGTATAACGTGAGAGATAGGAAGAGAACTGTGATTCTATGAAGCAAAGCATTGAACGTTTACGTTGTTTCGTTAACTGCTAAATTTTTTCATTGACATTCCCATTAAGGTTATCTTTTTGAATTGTCGGAAATCACAAAAATTAAGCCAATCTCTACATATCTCTGATCTCTGACTCTGATGGGCACTTTTTTGTAACGTAAGTTGATACCTTTAGTTCCCAAAAACTTCCCAAATAATGTGGAAAACGTTTTTTTGGAATTTCATGGCTATATTCGAATTCTTCAAACGTGTATCCCACAAGAAATTTGCCTTTGTATATTCGGTTTGTTATTTGAATTTCTTCATCCAAAACCGCATATGAGAATGACGAGGCTCTAACGACATCTGTCATTATTGTTGTAAAATTGAATGCAATTTTCAATGTACGATATATTTTCAAAAGAAAGGCACATGTGAAAATAATGGTCACCATTAAAAACCTGATCTGGAAAAGTAATCGCTAACCGATTTAAATTTTTAAAGTAAACATACATGTTCGCCGGTCTTGCATTTTCGAAACGGTTAAAAGTTAGGTACGAGTAAATGAGACTGTACTTTTTTAGGTATGTGTGCAATATGGATCGACGGGGAATTTATTAGGAAAAAATAGTTCAGCAGCCATTCATCGCGCTTTACGCTAATTTTCAGAAACTCCATCTATAAAGCACACAAACTGAAATTCCAATCTACCAGTCTACCTCATGTGTTCCTAAATTTAATTTCATATTTTATTTTTCATATGTTTAAAATTCTGTTACAGATTGCAATGTCGGAAAAATAAAAATATAACGTATAGTGACCAATTTTCAGAGCAGGCTCCTCTTGATGGCAAAAGCTCAATTTTTTTCACTAGTTTATATTTCTTTGTCATCAGAAATATTTGTCAGTTGGCAAATTGAAAAAACCAAGAAATGTTCCAATCATGTCAAACTTGTTGCTGCAGCTTGCAGTAAAGCTTAAAATAACAGATATTGGCTTTAAAATCTTAGGGGGTATGAATCTATACATAACTACGTCGGTATTTGTTATGTGTCAAGAATTATAATATTTCCATACTTGCATTGAGTCCAGAATGATGTGTCCAGTATGACCTGTCCAGAATAACGAGGTATTTAGGTTGCTGTGTCCAGAATGATGTGTCCGGTATGACCTGTCCAGAATTACGATGCATTTAGGTTGCTGTGTCCAGAATTACGATTTGTTTAGGTTGATGTATCCAGAATTACGATGTGTCCAGAATTGCGATGTGTTTAGACTGATGTGCCCAGAATTACGATGTGTTCAGGATGATGTATGTGTCCAGTATGACGTGTCCGGCATGATGTGTCCGGAATTAGGTAGTGTCCACGTATTTTATGTGTGCAGAATTGGTGTGTTCCCATTTACTATCACTGAAACTAATACCTCTTTCTCAGAGCGTTGCGTTCTGGTGTTGAACCTTATTAAGTGTCCTCCAGTCATTGTCGCGGATACAGTACAAAATCATTAGTAAGTTCATAAGTGTTTTGAGTGCAATGTAATAATAAAGGTGTTCTTAAATGTATGACATATATTTATGCAAGGTACTCGAGATAATTTTAATTCCAAACTAGAATTCCATTTTAGAATTAGTGGAAATATTGTTTTTGTTGAATGCAAAAACTTGATTAATGAATAAAGTATTGTGTTGCTGAGAAAAGAAAATTGCCCGTGTTTGTTTTAAGCAAGTGTGAAAATAAGTGTATTATACGTAATATTTAGTGTACCGTTCATTGAACTTTTTATTTAAAGCCGACGTAGTACAAATTACTGAATATTGAATTACTTGAAGTTTACTCACTTATATACATTGTCATCACACTTTCCTATTGCTAGTGCAGTTTTTAAATTTATAGTGAACATAATTAATTAAATTTAAATTTTTAATTTGCTAAAGTGTTTCCATATTCCCCATCCTCAAATATTTGAAAACTCACTTGAATAATTACACACGTGTACCCAGAAACAACATGTCCAACGAAACACCTATTCCAACTGCAAATTTATGGGAGTTAGAACAAATGGATGAACTTCTTCCTAATCTGCCAGTGTTCAGTCTACCAATTAAACAAGAACCGGAAAGGTGCAGTTCTGGCAACAACACAATACTTCTAAAAGAGACTTTACCGGAAAAGTTACTTGAAATGGATGACCTGTTTGAAACTTTACCATTTGGTGAACGAACTGAAACCCCTTCTTTGATTGAGTGGTATGATAAATGTTTTCATAAATAGCGTTCTAAAATCTTTAATGTGTAAATTAACTAACATTAACTAAATTTGTTGGTTTTCCTGGTAATAAGTGGTAATAAAACCATTAACAAACAGGAGTTTGCAAGCGTGGAGAAAGAAATCAAGCAATTTATTCTCAAAAAAAGGCAGATTGTAACACCAGCTGACAATGAAACTCCACTTATTGGAATGGATGACCTTAAACAAGCCATTATTGAGGCTATTGTGGTCCCCCAAATTCATAACGTTGACCCATCAATGACGTTACAAGCTATTCTTATTGCCGGGTAATACTTATTACTCTTAACAAACAAATTAACAACATTACTTTACATCCCAATTAGTTTTTTTTAAACTGCAGAAGTCCAGGCACTGCTAAAACGGTTTTACTTTTAAACGCGGCAAAGCTAGGAGCAAAGAGATTACAGAAAAACGTATCTGTGTTTCAAGTCCTCTACTCCGATATAATATCAGCTTACCATGGTGAAAGTGAAAAGTTTGTTACCATTCTTTATGAAACAGCCCGCGAATTTGTACCAGCAATTTTGCTAATTGATGAGGCAAGTTTTAGCGTACTCGTACATATTTATCCACCATAAAATTGCATGTGTGTGCTTGAAAACGATTAAGGAAACGTTGATTTGTTTGTTTGAAGGTTGATGGACTAATGCGCAAACGAGACCCAAAAGAAAGTGAGAGCACTACCCGTTTTAAATCCGCTTTACTTAACCAAATGCAGGGATTCACAAACAGTGCCGGCGTTTTGCTTCTCGCTACAACGAATTTGCCGCAAAATATTGATCCGGGGATAAGACGTTTCCAAGAAATATTTTAATTAGGCTGCCCACCCCCTTTGGAAAGACAAGAGTTGTTTACGAAGTTCTTACGCTGCGAAACAGTTGCCGGTTGACTGGAGTACAGTTGACCTGACAAAACTAGCGAAATGACCGTGAGGTAAGGAACAATGAGAGTAATTTTACAACTTCCATTGTATTTTTATTGGGTATTTAAGTATTTAATTGCATAACAGGTTTTCTGGTGATGATATCCGAAATGTTTGGGGAAGACGATGAGAAAGAAAATCGTTGATAATGAAATATACGTAAGAACTTCTATAACATATGACAAGTGAAGTAAATATTCAATGTTTTAAGTGTCCTGTATTATTATAATTACATTTCAGCTCCATCAGGTAATGTGGGTGTTACTACTCCGGTTATAACAATGGTAAAAATTTTGTACTTTGATTTCGTACTGCAATTTGTGAGATTAAGTGTTTACGCGTATTATTTCAAATATAATTTGAAAAATTGTAGTTTGATATACTCAAAATGTTGGCCATTTCTAAACCTACCAGTTCGGTACAGGACATTCGCGCAGTTTGGAGAAATGGGCAAAGAAGCAAGCAACAAACGGTAACCTGCCAATTAAATTGGAAGGAGGAAAACACAAGCCAAGCTCGGTATGTTCTGTACAGGTTATCTGATTTAAGGTCACTGCAAATTTGTTATGAATGTAACTATTGAATAAACGTTTTGGAATATTACATTTTAGGTAACTCAGTGCGCTTCATCATTCATTTATTGGATTTGCTGTGGCTACTGTTTTCATAATTGTTAATTTTTGACTGACAAAATGTTTTCGTAAAATATCAAATTTTGTTTGTACTAACGCACTTCTAAGGAATCTTGTTAGAACTAATTGTCGTTTTTGTAGCACTAAAGTACTTAGTTAAAAAAATTAATTAACTTCAAAGAGTTACTTTCAAGTGTAATTGATACAATAATTATAAAAATAAATAGACAGCTTTTAGTTTACCAACAACTAAATTGTATTTTTTTAAATAAATTTGTTCTGTTAGCATTTTAAAACTCAAATGCGTTCTTGCGTAAATTGTATTAATTAAACCTACCTAACCCCTATGTACACGAAGCTGGTTGTGAACGTTGGATCCAAACGTCAACAGGATAACTAAAAAAAATAGGGTAATTTTTTCGCTGTTCTAGGTGTACTGTGACGATAAAGTGTTTTCCGGAAACGTCAGTTTTCTTAGATTTTCCTCCGTCAGATTCAGTAGAAATGTAACTTGTAGGACGCCGAAACAAACTCGTAACCGGGAAATGTATGGCAGCAGTAAGGATTTATATATACCTTAAATATGCTCATTTCATTCTTAAATCAAGACAAAGCTGTAAACCGTTTGTGGAGGCTACAAATCTTGTGTTTTAAAGACAAATACATGCGACAATATATTTACATAACCAAAATCAAACATGTTCCAATTCAAGTACCACACCAAGTAGAGCTACGTTAAGGGTTCTAAAGATTTAAATCGAAAAACTCATTCCTTTAAGTGTTACCCTACATTATGGTCAGTTATGCTGTTGTAATTTGTAATTCAAAATTTACAAAACCTGGAAATAATGCGCGTTAAATTTGTGAAAAAACATTAATATAATTTCTACTTAAGTTATAAAGCGACGAAAAAGTAACGTCATATAATCAGCTATTGCAGTTAAGTGAAAATTTGAAGGCTGAGTACATCTGATTTAATTACAAAGTGATCAAGTACATGATACAGCAGTAGTTTGCGTACGTATATATCGCTGGCTTAGAAGCAGAAGGCTTTTACTTCAAACGTGAGGAATTTCAGACTCCGCTTACAAGATATGTAGATAGACTACAGAACCCTTCTACTTACTTTAGAGATCTCGTGCAGAACCCGCTTAGTGATAAGTTAATGTTTTTCGGGAGAAGCAAAAAACCAAACTGTGGTCGAAATTGGTTTTTAATGCTTAATTTATATTATTTTAATACTTTCACTCTGAGCCAAGTTTGTCCTTGGTAGATCTTGGCAGTCGACTTCTAATTGGGAGTATTTTACTTCCACCAGATCAAAATAATGATTTTTCTCTCGTTTTCTGAGACTCAGTTTACAGTCGATGGATGCAATGTTTATCACGTAAGAATCCACAATGCAATATATAATCATGGACAATGAGGTATCAAAATGCGCAGAATTTTGTAAGGAATTCAATGAACGCAAAATCTCATTATGCCCTGATAAAAGTGTAAGCGGATTCTGCACGAGATCTCTAAAGTAAGTAGAAGGGTTCTGTAGTCTATCTACATATCTTGTAAGCGGAGTCTGAAATTCCTCACGTTTGAAGTAAAAGCCTTCTGCTTCTAAGCCAGCGATATGCAATTAAACATTCTGCCACTTAATTTTTGGGCCAAGTCGGGCCTACCTTGTACCTACGCAGTAAGAATGCTGTAGTTTTCCGTGATTATAGAAACTGCGATTTGAAACATTTCATGCAATCAATTGACTCTATATCCCAACGGGAAGTTTAAAATATTTCAAGCACACCAAACTAAGATTTTTTAATTTTCTGAAAAATGAACTTCATTTCCGTTTCATAACTTCTGTTTTAAATCAAGGTAACCCCTGCAGTTTTGCGCTATGATAGCAGCTGCGATTCGAAACATTTATTGGTATCGTTTGTCTTTCTAAGCCACCGGGAAGTTCAAAATATTTTCAACAAAACCAAGGTAAGATTTTTTTAATTTTCTGAAAAATGAACTTTAATTTCCGTTCTCATAACTTCTGTTTTAAATCAAGGTAACCCCTGTTGTTTTTCGCCATGAAAGGAGCTGCGATTTGAAACATTTAATGGTATTAGCTGTGTTTCTAAACCCACCGGGAAGTTCAAAATATTTCAACAAAACCAAGGTAGGATTTTTTAATTTTCTGAAAAATGAACTTTATTTCCGTTCTCATAACTTCTGTTCTAAATCAAGGTAACCCCTGTAGTTTTGCGCCATGTAGGAGCTGCGATTTGAAACATTTAATGGTATTTGTCTTTCTAAGCCACCGGGAAGTTCAAAATATTTCAACAAAACCAAGGTAAGATTTTTTATTTTCTGAAAAATGAACTTTAATTCCGTTCTTATAACTTTTGTTTTAAATCAAGGTAACCCCTGTACTTTTGCGCCATGATAGCAGCTGCGATTTGAAACATTTAATGGTATTATTTGTCTTTCTAAACCACCGGGAAGTTCAAAATATTTCAACACACCAAGGTAGGATTTTTTAATTTTCTGAAAAATGAACTTTATTTCCGTTGCATAACTTCTGTTCTAAATCAAGGTAACCCCTGTACTTTTGCGACATGGTAGGAGCTGCGATTTGAAACATTTATTGGTATCATTTGTCTTTCTAAGCCACCGGGAAGTTCAAAATATTTCCACAAAACCGAGGTAAGTTTTTTATTTTCTGAAAAATGAACTTCATTTCCGTTTCATAACTTCTGTTCTAAATCAAGGTAACCCTGCAGCTTTGTATTATGATAGCAGCTGCGATTTGAAACATTTAATGGTATCATTTGTGTTTCTAAGCCACCGGGAAGTTTAAAAATATTCAACAAAACCAAAGTAAGATTTGGTAATTTTCTGACAAGTGTACTAATTTTTCAGTTCGCGTAACATCTGTTTAAAATCATCCTAATCCCTGTAGTTTTGCGCCATGTTAGGAGCAGCGATTTGAAACATTTCACGGTATTATTTGTGTTTCTAATTTACCCGGCTTTTTTTGAAAAAAAAAAAATCTTGAAACAGAATTTAATAATATGTTTAAATGGGTTGAAAACCATCATTTACAAGTAAAATAGGTGAGATAACATTGGTACGGAGTTTACAATCACTCAATGCTGCGTATATAGTGCAGTAAATAGGTTTTGTTTTGGGGGGTCGGGGGTCACTATGGGGTTTAGGGGGGTATGTTGGTGGCTGCGGGGTGCATTTTTCGAAAACGTGTTTTAACTTTATTCACGTTAATACATACATGTATGGGTTTTTATTTATGCATATGTATATTCCATCAAAAACAATTCACTGGATATAATAATTTCATGTTAATATTGTGGGATATACCTTTAAATTACATAATTATTTTAATTTTCATATACATTCTTTATTTGTGGACCGAACTTGAATTTTTTTTGAAATATATAGAACTCAACTTGATTTGTAAGCTTGCGGTATGATTAAAAAGACAGTATTTTGACTGCGTAATTTAAAAACATTAGTATTTAAATATGCAAACGACTTGCGATAGCCAGATCATAGTTTTTACCATGTTATCCATTGGGTTAAAGTAACTAAATGCAAAATGAGGTTTTGACATTTTTTCTAAAATTTCCGCTACTCGTTTTCTACTAAACAATCAGAGTATTTTGCTACTAAACTCGAGCCATTGGAAAAGCAGATAAATCCATGATTGTGTTAAGAATCACTGCTTAACTTCTTGTTCCTCTGGAGGAGGTTCACTATCCTCATCGTCATCCCAAAATCCTGGAAGAGGTCTCTTCTCAATGACTAAAAAATTAGAGGTGGGTTTAACTGCATCCGCTTTTTTTACTGCCATTTTCTAATTATTTGTAATCTATACAACTTACCTCTCATCATATCGTACATTTCCATCTTCTTAATGTGTTCCGCCATAAACAGGTAGAGCTTCCTTTCTCTTGGATCCTTACAGGACAATAACTCTTCATTATCCGCCTTCATTTTCCGTAGCAGCTCCTCACTCTCTTCTTGTACTTGCTTTTGTTTCTCCTTATCAATTCTAATTTCCTCCTCAACCAATTTCGTCTCTTGTTTAATAGCCTCCAGTTGGTCTTCGTAGCTTGATACATTCTTGTCAACAGTAGTGTCCAGCTCCTTTTCCACCTGAATTGTTTCCTCAAACTCACCACTCTCCTTATTTCTCTCTTTTATTACAGTTTCCAACATGCCGAAAATCTGTATTTCAAGACTATTATCAAGTTCCTCTTGCTTTTCCAACAATTGGCGGAATTCCGACTTCTCCTGCTTTTCCCCCTCCAAAGTAGCAGATTCGGATTTCTTTTGTTTTTTGGACTTTGGCATTTTTGTATTTATCCGTGTTATCTAAAAAATTAGTGAAAACTGTAGACTAAATGCTTGTTTTTAAAACTTGTTTATATAATATTACCTCCAAATATAGATGCGTTTCTCTCCGGCTTGATAAGGAATGGGAAATGACAGTCAAAGTGGAACGAAGATGCTTGTTGCTTTCCGCATTCAGATCTACAAGTGCACAGCAACGTCCTTGAGTAAAAAATCAATCGATATGCACTTGTCTTGATGATGTAGTCTGTCGCTCAGACTCCATTGTTTGGGGATATGACATCTACCTACTTTCACCTCCTGCTTATTTTTTATGGAAAGGGGGTGACCCATATTTCAATACTGTTTTGCTGTCTGGTTTAGATATGTATATCAACCTATCTGTTCTAGCAGCATGTAGATGGGGAAAAAGTGTAAAGCTTTCCAGATGCAAACGTTGTATTGATGCTTTAGTTCTTTGGTTCACAATTCTCACAGCAATGCATGCAATGCAATGCATTTTTACATGAAAGAAATACGATAAATGGTAAAAACAAATGAAAATTTATATTGCAACATAGTTTTAGGTTGTTTATTATAAATTGAGCACATTCAATGGGAGTCGATACAAAAGTTAGACATAGACTTGCAACTCGTTTCGTATTTTTAAAAAATCGTTCCTTACAAGCCAGCAACACTAGTTAGTTGTCTTCAAAGTTCTCATGTTTACAATTGCAATCGTGAAGTTAAAAAAATTCAGTTTCTTATAAGCTTCTTATAAGGCATTTTGACACCCGTTTACGTATCAATGAAATACTTTTATACACGAGACTTTATGAATGTAACGAAACGCAAAATACATGGATTTTATTTTTCAAATACCGTTTTCTACTTTACTTGAGTTGTTTTCTCTTCCGTTACTCGGTTGTCAAGAATGCGTTAAATTTCATTGATGGTTTAGGCGTTTTGACGGTGAGTCATAATCTGAACAGCTTGAGGACAATTACAACGCTTGACAACGATAGCCTAAAATTAAACTGGCTACTCTGAACCGAAATTAAAACGAATGCATTATGAAATATTTATAATCTTCAATTTGTACATCCTTTTCTACTTAAACCGCAATTATTTAAGGTGAATTTCTGACCTTTTTTATAATGATACATGTCTGTAACTTATTGTGTTGATGATGCTGATGACAGAGTAAAGTATACTGAGTTCCAACTCCACCACCTTGACTTCCTTTAGCGGATTCAGGTAAGGTAGTAAAATCAATACAAATCAACGGTGTAGATATTACACGCAGGCAACTGAAGATCGTAAAAATGTATATAATTGACTGCTTTGCTCGATAATGGATGGAACACGACAGTCAGAAAGGATGCATATGTTTGTTGTTTTTTCAATTCAGATCACCATGAATGTCGTTTAGTAAAGAAATGGATGCAAATGCACTACTTCCTAATACAGCCTGTCATTCAGATGTTAAAAAACACAAAAATACAAATTATTTGAGGATATGACCTTCACCTCTTCGGTTTGATAAGGAAAGTAGGTAAACATGGGTGACCAATATTTCTACACCCCTTTCAGCTTTCAGTTTTGGTATGATGTTTTCCTCCATCTTCTCCAGTTACTAAAATGGAAATTCATGTATGTAATGCAAAACTTTAATTGAATACATTTCTCTTTCCAAATCTAATAGCTCAAAATTCGAGTATTATCCGGTGATTGAATATGTCCTATAAATATCTAAATAGAATGGTAATAGTCTACATTCATACAAACTCAGGGATATGTTATAAATTTAATATATTGTACTTGCTGCTTCATGCGTTGAAAAAATACAAAAACCCAACGAAACTCTTCACTTTCACGACGCATTATAAATAAAATTCACATTTAAAGTTAATTATTGGGATGAGCAAATGAATGGCACTTTAACTGAAACAGATTGCCACTTGGTGCTTCACTCCAGCGCGCAAAAATGAACACAAGGAAACACAAAATGTATTGATTTACTCTCTCCACATTTCTCCTTTTTGCATTAAAGTTCATTCATTCGCATCTTTAGATGGAGGAAAATCCACCTCCATTCGCCTCATCCATTGAACTTACTACGAACTACATGAGTTGTAGCGAGCAAGAAGTACTAAATACATTTCGCTACGCGTGAAAACTATAATCGTTTAAGATGCAATTGACATGCTGCTTCAACAACAGGATTATTTTTCGTTTGACCACTGTTTTATTCAAATTTTTAAAAAATGCAACAAAGGATTCCGTTCAACATTTAAAAAATTTTCTACTAGGTAAATATTTTTAAATTCCTTTCTATATTACATATTATTATTACATATTTTCTCCACTTTTCTGATTGCCACCGATTTGACCGCAGTACATTTTGGTATAACCCGTCAATTTTTAAAGGTCTGATAACACAGACGGAATATTTACCAGTTTCATAATCAAAATTTGTTACAAGACTTTGTCCACCATAGTTAAGGGTAATTACAGAAGAAGAGGTATGGGATTATGACAGGTTTTTACTTTTCTTAGTAAGTTTCTACACAATAATCATAGTTTTTCACTGCTTCAATTCAGTTTTCTCTGGGCAATTATCACCAGCCTTATCATCATCACCATTTGGTAAAAAAGGGATGCTTTTCATGTTCTCAACTTCTGAAATAAAAAAAGTAATGTTAGCCCCACATTTCATGCCATTTCTAAGTATATTTTTGATTCCTAAACTTGCCTCTCATCATCTCCTCCTGCCGCAAATCAAACTTCTGAATTTTAACCGACATCAGTTGGTAAATTATCATCTCTTCTAAACTCTCACAGGGCAAAACCTTCTCACAGTTTTCTTTCATCTTCTTAATAAATTCAGCTTTCTCTTCTAGTTTTAGTTTCACTTTTTGGTTGTTTGCAGCAATTTTTTCCGCACCCAATCTCATCGTCTCCATCCTCGCTTTCTGTTGCTCTTGTTCGGCAATCACGTACATTTCTAGATTTTTCTGGCGTTCCTCCCCCTTCTCCAACTTTATTCGAAGCGCCTCTCTCTCCTCCAAGAGTATTTTCAGTTGCTGTTTCTTTTGCTTCTGCGTTCTACGAGGCATTTTATCCTCTCTGATAAACTCCGTGGCTGAAAATAAAGTAAAAGTCTTATGATAAACTTTATAAATAAAATTGTAATTTTCTCACCACAAACTAAATCTGCCTTCTTGTCCAGCTTGATAGAAACGGAAACTGAGAGTCACTTTGGAAAGAGGATGCTTGTTGCATTCTCTTTTCAGATCAACATGAGAAGAGCGACGTGCTCGACTAAAAATCAATAGATATGCACTTCGTCTAGGTACAACCAGCCGCTCAGACGCTAAAAACATAAATCTTTCTTGTTTGGGCACATGACAGCTACCTTCTATTCACCTCTTGCATAGTATTTAGGGAAAGAGGGTGACCCATATTTCAGCACTGTTGTCAGATTTGTTGGGGACTTTTTCTTTCCGTTTTAGCATGATGCAGACTTTCAGCGTAGAGTCCTTTGCGCAACGGAGTGTAGATGGAACAAACAAGATAAATTTGATTTTAGATGCAACGGTTGGATTGATGCTTTTGCTCATTTATTCTCAATTATAATATATTTCGTAATTTAAGTTGTTGGACACCGTAGTTCTACGGTTTAATAGGTTTAGTTCTCACAATACCCCAAACTTTCATAGACCTTCTTCTTTAATTTGCAGAAACATGTTATTCATAAATGCTCCATTCTGATTGGTCGTGGCTAAATTACACAGATACAATCATATTGAGTTGAATTTCATGCCACAGTGTTGTAGTGCATGTTCAGAAGTGAGATGCTACGGAACTAAGAAAAAGGGGTGGCGGTTTGTAAAATGTAAGGTTAGAATGTAGGATCCATGCGAAAAATGTTGGTGTAGGAGATATCTCAATAGCAAGGACGTTGAGACAAAAAATTCAACTTGAGACACCCAATACCTGAGCTGAACAAACTACAATTTGTGTGTGATCGGACATCAGCAACTTATTTAAATTCCAAAAAGCAAAAAAAGAAGATGTAAAATTAATAGAATAAATCAATAGATGTGACACATCCTTTTTTGATACTCCTTCTCATGTAAGCAGGTCATCTCTAGTGAGGAAGGATGTGGAGCACAGAATGAAATGAAAATGTAGATAGCTTCGAATAAGGGAACTCTTGTTAGCTACGCAAAATCGGTTTCCTCGATACCTCATGTGCACTTTAAGTTCAAAGCGAAAGTCGCAAAAGATTTTTACAGAAATCCGGATATGTGGGGGCCACGAAAGATGGCAAAATAAAACACCGTTTTAAAGAAAACTACTTGCTCTGCAACGGTGGGAGGTATAAGTGAGTAGTCTCGTATACAAGGTTGAGGATTTAACAAATTACATCTCTAGTGGGGTGTTGTCCAGCAGTTGGGTTGTTTCTTCAAGCAATGTGTAAATGTTCGACTACCACATTACGACAAAATGTAGGGGACAATTCATGTGACCTTGTGGAAAACAACGTTGCACCTGCGCTGTCGAAAGACCTGACTCAGCTGTTCACAGGCGAAATAGTTAGCTTACGCTCGGGACATTATACAAAGATGGTGCTTTGTATAATTGGAGTTAGCCGCAAAAATATCTCGCTAAGAATTGACAGAAATCAGTAAAGGTGGTTGAGGGGGCGGCGAAAGTATGAAGTAAGGGGTCACCATTTAGCAGGTAGCGCATATACATTTAGTTCATGTCATAGTCGCAGTCGAAATGTTAAATCAGCATGCCTTATGACAATAGAGGAGACAAATTAGAAGGGGTGCATATATGCTAAAGTTTGACAAGGTGAGTATCCCTTGTTCCTCGATGAAAAGGGGTATGCCATTCCCACTCTTATTGACGCATTTTTTCCTAAAACATTTCTTCAGTCATTTAACCCATGAACAAGAAACCAGGGAGTCAGGTCGTTGCTTCTGCTCTGTACACATTATGAAATCTTATCAAGGCAAAGTGTTCTTTCACACGTAGTCTTGGAAACTAAATGCAGCTGCTGGCAACTATATTACCCTTTAAACACTTTTGGATTTTCAGGAGATAAATATATTTGATTAGCCGTTACTGTTTTAACTCTGCCAAGTTGCTCACTAGAATGTTTATCTCAGAGTGGTACTCAGGAATCCCGGTGAAGAAACCCTGAATGAGGCGAACAGGGAGTCACTCGCAAGTCACTGTCAGATAGGAGGGCATGAGGGATAACAGAGGAAGTCTGCGGAAGAAAATACTGGGTTGTGGACCAAAGAAGGAAAGACTCTTAAATGCATGTATTGGGAACGAATTCAGGTGCGACGTCAAGGACGACTGCAACCACCAGCAACTCTTTCTAAGCAATAGATCGTGATTTAATAATGGCTATATGATCGACATTTAAACAACCGCGACGGATCTTCTGTCAAGCAGCATTTGTATTTGAGAGAAATAGCCACAATTTGGAAGGAAAGGGACGACATAGATAAAGTATTCAGCTCGAGGGAAAGGTGAACCGGCGGAATCGCGCTCACTGAACTGCAACAAAAGTGGCGAGATCCGCGATGCAATCAAGGGTCCTTGAGAAGAAAACCACACGACTACAGGTAAGTCAATCTCAACACTCAATAGTACGCAATGTAAACTCAACCGCACAAAATAGCTACTCTCCGCTTGTAATAACAAACTCTCGGAACATCTTCCGACAACTGATACCCTAACCTTACAGAACCAATCATTGTGTGAACAAGTGCTGACAATAATGAAATGATCACCGGACACACTGTAATTCCGCTCAAGTTGACTGGCGTAGACCTATGTTCGCCGTAGCCTCATTGAAAGACCAACGTTGACATAGAAAGCACTGAGGGACAATACCAAATGAGATACCACAACCATCTAATGTCTAGACGGAACGCGTAATAACGAACCCAAGATTGAGTATTCATCAGAGTGCCAAATCCTTAAGGACTAAAGTGGCTCCTTGTCGGGCAATTCCAATGACTCCAATCAAGAAACAGGTATTGGATCATTACAGTTCCTGCCAAATACTTCGAGAGGCACGTGAACAAAGACAAGCAGTAACGCAGACGAAGTGCTAAAGGTTGGATATCCTTCCCGAGACTAAAGCTCAGAAGTGTTCTGCAAGAGAAGACACTTCAAACACATAATGCCTGAACTATAATAATACCAGCACTCTATTGTGAACGATGGATTGAGCCAGCCGCCGCAAATTTGAGCGTCAAGGGCCGTTGTTTCCTAAAGGTGTTACTGATTCCTTCGCAGCATGCGGTCTTCAGAGGGGCACCTATTGAGATCCTTTATGCCGTGCCAAACAAACGCATGGCTTCCCTTTTCAATAATGACACTGTATGGAGAGTGTAACTAACCGGTTATTAAATAGGTGTCAAGAAGTAGCGCAATGGGTAAGCACAAGGCGTAGGTGTGGGTACAACAAGAGTAGAAAGCCTTAGAGATAGGTCGCGTCAAAAATTGATGGGCAGGAAAACAGAAGGGGAATGGCGATGGATATAGTAAGAATAATACTTGATGTAACATTCCCAAGCTATATAGCCTGCGACAAAAACTCCATAAGGTACCATAATATTACAGTGGAATACAAATGTAGAGTCTGACAATGGCACCAATAGGTTGGGTGAGGATGTATATGGACATGCCATCAGAAATAAGAGTCAAACTCACAAAAACTGTGGTAAGTAGATGTTTCTGAGGCATATTAGGCAACAAAAATGTAGTGTTTTGTATTCATGGAGCCCGCAGTTGTCAATATATGTTTTTGTTAATGTGAAAACTTTTTAGGTAGGTGATATATTGAATATTTGTTTATAATGACTGCGAGTTATGACGACAGGTGATACGCATAGATAATGATCCAATTTTACACGTCTGTTTGAGATATAATAATTGTGATATCAAAAGATCTATGTATGAATAAAGTCGTCCGCATGGTAGGGCCGTTGCGTCGTAATCTAGTAAGCGACCGAGGGTTTCAGAGGATTAAGATCATCACATAGTGAATTGTTCACTGTGGGCTGTAGGTTGTTTCAGAAAGAACTACGTATCACGGTCAACAGGAATAGTATAATGTCCCAATGTAATCGGCAAATGGCAATATATCTTCACGCACAGTTATCAAGTGAGTATTAATACGTCTTTAAATTAAAATATGATTAGCGGAGGTGAATTGTTTTCATAAGAAGCTTTTGTGTTTTTGTGCTCTATTATTTTGAAATGTTCCACCTATTATTATTGTGCCAAGATATACACCCATTTGGAATAACTCATGGCGGCAACAATAGTGGCTCATTCCACCTATCTCCAGACGTCAAAATTTCTCAAATACAATCTAAGCTGTTCCACTATTACTGAAGATAAAATATCCGTGTAGATTGCAGGCAAATTCTAGAAAATCGTTATACGCTGTCTATTTCTAGAGGTAATTGTCCTTTCAATTTCTCCGCATAAAATCTCTTACGCGTGTGTGATCTAAGAATGACATGTGTTGGTACTTCGTCGACCATGACCGAGGTGGAACTTTCTTAGGAATTATGCGAGGAAAGAGTTATAGGACATTGAAACCCTTTAATGAGGGTATGTAATCATCATACCTCATTATATTGAATTTGCGACATATTGACGTCAACTGTTCATGATTCATCAATATGTCCTTTGATAAAAGGGCATACATAGCTAAGCATTTAGAATTATATTGTGGTTAACCTTACGTAATCTATATTCAATATCTCTACCGTTCAAGCACTCTTCACATGCGGTTCACATGCTTGTTGTAGCTGGATGACTGAAGTATTTTTTTTAAGGGCATGAACAATAACGATGTGTCCAAAAAAACCATTACCAAGATAACTGCGAATGTTCAATACGGTTGGATCAGCTTGGTTTGCTTTAATGTACCGGTGTATTTGCTTGTTGCGCTCTGCAATTCATACTAATACCTAGATTTTCAACCCGTAAGCAGAAGAGCGCTGAGTAAGTTAACTAGTATTATCTTCAGCTTATAACAATATCGAAACTGACTTGAAGTTACATAAATTATCAATAACGCCAGACTCTACTTATAAACTGGTCTACCTACTGATGGGATAACTAAGAACCATATAAAGAAAGTTGTCAGTATTTGAGTCTGACACCAATCTATTATTACATCAACAATGAGATTGCTATTTGTAAACGCAACATATCAATGACGTTCTGGAATTATATTTTACACCGGCCTCACTGAATCATAGGCGATCTGCCGAAATCATTGTGTGGAAATCAAAATAAATCTACATAACAAACACTTACTACCAAAAAAGTCAAATGCTTTATATACTATCATTATCTATAGTAGCTACTATAATCATCCAATTGGTTCGATCATCGAATAAGCAAGTATGATATGAGTAAACGCACCACTAACAAAGAAGCAATCAAAAGGTTAATTTTATGATCAGTCACACACAAAAAACCAGGGCATATAATCCGAGGTCCGACGTTAGTATAAGCACTAAAGTTCCCTATCAAAACATAATCTTAATTAAGTAACAATGAGAACTTATAATTCTCGACTGCAAAAAACTTAACCAGTGGTGAATAGCAATGACAAATTTTGATAGCTTATGATTTCCTTGCATTTTCAGGCTCCAGAAAAGGTACTGCGCTGAGCTTTTCATGTAATCAACCGGATGAAAAAAATCACTTTCCTTTCCTGTTGAAGTGTTTGGTACTTATTATCACACCTCCAAATGGTTTTACCGTTTCCACGAGCAGCATGAAACACCTTCAGAGTTGGATTCGAACTTCATAAATCAGTCACCCAAAGAACTTCTCTATAAGCTCACGTGAATATGATTTCTGCACAAAGACAAAATTCTATTTTTGTTGCATTCAAAATAAAATGCAACTAGTAACCCTGCAAGTGTATGTTTCTAATTTTAATTCAAAGACTTTAGACAACAATAATTTATTTTCTGTACACCAGAAGCAATATTCCATTTGTATCCTCGTGTGCCATTTTGATGGAAGATGAGCAAATGCTCAAGGGTCTAAATCCCAATATACTTTAATTTCTGTTTGAGTTCGTCGAGAAAGGTTCAACACCAGATAGATGTATCTACTTTTACGATAGGATTGGGCAATGGGCACCCTTGTTTTCTTGAATAAGTAAGTGGTTTCATTCACAAGTTCTCCGGTTGTTCCTTTCTTCATTTTATTATAAACTCATGCCAAAATCCGTTTTTAGGTTTTCACGCTTCAATGTTGCCTTTCTGTATAACTGCAATCAAATGAAATGTATGATATTCATCCCGGCGATTCCTCTGAAGCTACAAACCTGATCGAAAAACCAATCTAGAGATGATTGCTTTAAATTTATTTGTCATCAAGTGGTATGGAAAAGTTCGGGGAACCAGCGTAATGTTTTTACAACTTGACACCGGATGAGATTGCGATTGGTTGTTGAACATGCATAAAATATTATCCTGACTACGAGCAGTTGAAAGATGGGTTATTCATCAAACTTAGGAACGTTGATTTTTTATCCTTTCTCAATTCTCGGGGTGGTAATGAAAATATTACATTACCTCCATTCTGTTGTATTACAAAACTTTTTGTCCATTCCAGAAGTCAACTTAATTCGAGGGTTCTCCTTCAAAATTACTATGTACAGAAAAAACTTTCCTTAAAAGGCCAATGATGTTGATGGAACGCTCGGAAACATGATTTTTCCATGCTGGTAATTCATTCCATAAAAATATTTCTATGCCATATAAATGTTGTTTACTTCAATCAAAAGAATAACCCATTAAAAAATCTTAATTTCCCTTAAATAACTTCAGCATCACTCTTATGTTTTCAATTGTTAAACACCACAGTGTCACCCTTACATTGTTTCGTTTTCACAATGCCCCAAATTAGTACACATGTTCTTTTAATTTGCACAAACTGCCCCTTCTTTTGAGCTCCTTTCTCATTCATCATTGCTAAATTAGATCCATAAACATTTAGTTTTATTTCATTCACAGTGTTTGTGTTTCTTCAATGTCAGAAGGGAGAAATGATAAAAAGAAAGTGAATTAAATATGTTGAAAATATGGGATGCGCACGTTTCTCTAATGCATACCGCACTTTTAGTTCAATTCCGTGAATAAATTTTGCGTGACATCAACACCAGCATTTAGTTTATCCAAAATCATTGTAATTGTGACATGTAGTAGGTTGACTTTTCTCCCATTTGACATACGTGTTGATAATTATCAGATGTCCTTTTTTAAACGTCTACGATATATATACGATAACTTATGATTTGTAATGTAATTGGAATGCGCTAATCTTCATGTGCATCCAAGTCGCTATGCACACACGCTTAGCTGGACGATGATGATGATAATGATTGACGAAGCAAAGAGAACAAAGCTAGCAAACTCACGTCATCTAAGTCTTCCTCCCATTCGATTCGGCCTTTACTTACAATAAAATATATTCACAATTGACAACTCCAAAACTATAACAATATTTCTAGTTTACATCATAAACACTGTGAATAGTCTTTATAATCTTTTATTCATCACTTTAATACAGTTTTGACTAAAGTTGTAACATAATTCTTGCCCATTTCGTAAGGAAACCCACCTCCAGACTGCTCGTATGAAAAAAGCATTACAACGTGTAGTGACTGCTATTTTACTTTGAGAATAGGGTTGGAAGAGATTACATACTAGTGTCGTATGGTGTAAAAATTCTCTCGAAACTCTCTTGTTTCTTCTCCGATTCACATTTCAAGGAACATAATATTATGCGTGTTTTTCATGGACAGATGTAACAACAAGTGTGAAAATGCATATACTCCCACGACACTATTTTCAAGTTTCAATTTTTATTGCTGTCCTTCCCTGTCCCTTTCTGCCACGGTCTGTTTTATGGATGAAATATTTTTATGGTCACCCTGTTCCCCAAAAGCCAGACGTTACTCGGGATAGGGTGACAAAATCATTTGAGTACATTCTTTGTTTTAGGAGTAAGTCGGTAGCAAAAACGAACACAATACTACTGGTTTTCCTATACTTATATAATATACGGCAACAAGTTGTGTGCATGTTTGGGTTTGTGCTCAACAAGTGGTTTTCGTATTCGTATTTAAACAGGCAATAGGATCAATCTCAACGTGCATTGAGATGTGGAGAATTTTTTGTTGAAAAAATTAGTTTTTTCCATTCTTCCTCTTCAAGTATTCGTGTAAGTAGCAATATTTGAGTTTACCTTGTTAGCCCCAAAACCTTAAACAGAAAACAATATAGATCAAGCTTTCGCGATATTTATTTTAATTGGAGTGCAAGTCAGAGTAATTGTAAAATGCCAAAATGGTAAATAAACGTTGTAAAACAAGTACAAAACCACAACAACTCAAGAGTTTATGTGGCACTGAACGTTGCAGGAATCTTCCAACCAAGTATGCACCTTTCCACGTCTATAATTCTAATGGATTCAGTGGTTATCAAAGCGTCAAAGTTTGCGACACCTGCTCTGCTGTATACGAGGTACTTAATTTCACTTTTTAAACAAGAGCTGCTAATTTTTCCAACATGAAAATGAGTTCTATTATTACAAGAATGAGCTAATAATATTTTCATTTTCTTTACAGCATTATGCAACTGAGAACTCGCTTCCCGGATACTACACACTTGGATTTATTGGTCAAATTCCACCTTCACCGATGGAGTCAACAAGCAGCTCTTTGGTTCCATCATCATCAGCAGCAGCCCAACTGGAAGGTGACAATTGGCCTGAGTTTCAAAACGCAGTGAGTTAACTAAAATGAAGTGAAAGATAAAACTTAACTGCAGCTGCTTGACTAAGAATTTTTCGTTTTATTTTTCCAGTTGACAAAAATGACAATAAGAATGGAGAATGGGTCCAACAGCAAAATTTCGGAGACAATCGTAGACGCGGGCTTTCTTCTTGTCGATTCCTTTAATATCTCCGCACAACCGGAATTAATTGAGTTCCCCATTGGAAATAGCACGATGTGCTTTTTCAACCTGTCTTGTTTGACAATGTCAGGTGTGACGTATAGAACTTGGCAGCTTGCGCTAATTTTGCAGAAAACAAAACGGCTCAAGAGTCTTTCCATTATCAATGTACGGTGGGAACACGAGCAAAGTATCAATCCAGGCCTGCTGACTCAAATCCCAAGAATCCCAACACTCAAATATCTTCAAGTGCGAAACCATCAAGGAAAATGTTCCTCAATTGCTTCTATGAGTCAGCATTACTTCTGGAGGATCTTCAATTCGCTCGCAAAGGGACTCCAATTTCTTAAAATGGATGGCCAAGTATGTTTCCATACTCCGGCGGAAAATAATCCCCAGTTTTACAGGAATCTGAGGGAGTTGGAAGTCTTCCAATTAAACATCAAGGACTTTGGCAAGAGTCCCCTCACATCTGCTCCATTGCAGCGATTGGTGGTTCACCGAATCCATGACGAAGACAGGCAAACTACGTCCATGCAACAGGTCTGGCAATTCGTGGAGAAGTTCTCTGCAACGATTTGTGACATACGCCTCCAAACTGGCACTTTCTGGAACTCTAATTCCAAAGACTATGATCCTAAAGTTTCCTTTCCTCATCTTACAAGTATTGAACTTCCACTTTCAAAAAATGTTCAAGATTTTGCGTTTTTGGGAGAAAAACTTCTCCCAAAACTTCCAGCACTGAAGCAGCTGTATCTGCAGGAGGATGATTCTAATATGCTTGAAGTCACTGAGATTCGTAAATTAAAGCGAATCATTCGCAACATGCCAACAAAGCAGGAAGCTCTAAAAGTGTTTTTGAATATGGAACAAGTGTTGTAACCAGAAGAGTGGGGAGTTTCATAGTGAACGCGTGAAAGGTTGTACTCTTTTGATGAACTGTACAGTTTTGATTTCAACATGCTACATTTTATATTCACGAAATGTTTTTATTTCATAGAATAATTACCATAAAATGGTGAGGTTTTTGGGTGAACTTGATTTTTTAAATAAATACTTGTATTTAAATGTACCTATGCTGTTGATATGCAAATGCTAAATGTTCATGAAAACTACGATTTTCTAGTGTGCACCATAAATAGTGAAATAATGAATTTTGAGCACGTTCAAAAATATTCATAGCATCATCATGTGCATTTTCGACCAGAAGTGAGCACTTATTGAAGGGTAGATCTCATAATGTTCATTATAATTTCTTGTTTTGGGATCGTTGATGACTAGTAAATGGTTTCTCATTTGACGATGTGAGTGTTTGTGGGGCAATCTGCAACGTTGAGTGAACTGCTTCATTCATGAGTTAATCTGTGGTTCCTTTCTACATTTCATGCTGTCTCACTTTTCTTGTTGGTAATGTCAAAGTATGTTTTGCTCACACTCTGCTGTATTGTCTGTTCTGTAACCATACGAGCTTTTGCTATTTGTCTAGGGGTTTCCATCAGAAGTATCATGCACAGAAAAGCTTTATAAAGCCAAGAAAGGTATTCCTGCACTCATCGAAGTCAACTTGATGCATTTTTCTCTAAATGTGGAACATGCAACCCTATCGACAGATTTCATGCAGAAGTTCCCTTGCCTGTTCCTAAGCCACTTATAGAATTGCATTTCATCAACTGCTTTTTTGGGTATGCTATTTTTGAACATTAATTGAAGTGTAGAACACGATAGTTTTAAAAAAAATTTATTAGTTATCATTTAACTGACTGATTTACTAAAGTCCGATTTAATAGCGCATTAAATTTTTGCATTTACAAATTGATCAGGTGCTCATAAACTGCACCAACCGGAAAAAGATATTCTACTTTATTTATTATTCCACCGTATTTTAAAACTCGTAAACTATCATACAATTTGTAATTTGAACAAAGTAAAATGACAGTAGATTATTACATGGAGGTCAAGGTACCGCTAATGATGTTGATGATGAAACACTGATGCCGTATATGGGTGGTCAAATCTCACTAAAAATATCTACGTTTTTGTTAAAACATCGGTGAATAATATTACCTTAAAAACTTGTAGTCTAAGCACTGACACTGCTTTCTTACTTGGTTGCAAATGCTGTACTTTTACTTACCTTCACATTTATCACATCGTCTTACCAGTTCGCTTGTCATTTTTCCAGAGAAGTTCAATCTGACTTTAGAGCTTTGCAGACAGCACATATAGTTCATCCAACACCATTCTTCTCGGATTTACCGATAATGTGTTGATGTTGTTGTTTTTAAACACCGTTAGTTCATTTATGTAGAAATGCTGTTGTACTATAATTTTATAAAGTATCTCTAGCGTCAAGCACATGGAAACTTCAGATTTTTTGTAATATTGAAATAATAAAACATTGTTTCCAACCTCAAGCAATATTTTGCACGCTGACATAAAAAAAACCTTCTCCAAGTAATCATTTGTATAAATAAGACTCACATTCCCCAGTTTTTGCGCAATTCCCAAAAGTTCTTCTATAACATCCATCCATCTGCGTTAAGCATATGTTTTACACCAACAGTCACAAGTTATTGATTGTATGCCAATTGCAAGTCAGTATTTACGGATATTGTTTTTTCATGACATTGCAAATTTATGCATCAAATGAACTATACTACAGCTAGGCTTTCCCAATGCAGCCTCTATTCTGGTTGTGATTTAATTAAAAACTTGATACATGATGATGGTTAAAGTTAATAAATGTCTTGAATTGGAACGGTGAAGAAAGAAACCAGCTTCATTTTGAATAGATATAAACAAGCAAGATGCGTATGATTTTATCTACACCTTTCATGAGAAAGCTATCAGGACACCAAAAAGTATCTTTGTTGCTCATTTCACATATGCTTCATACTTTCAATGGGCATTGTGGACTTACGCCCAACTGACGACGCCAAAAGTTGCAGTTTTCAGATTGGCATAAACTTTCTCCTACCCTTTTTGGCATGACGCATGCATTAAAAGTATACGCCTTTCTTCAACTGAGTGAGTGTAGATGGTGCTAACAAACAGACCATAATGAAAAACCTTACTGATATCTCTTTTATTGTATACGATCGGTGCATCCGCATCTTTTTGACTATTTATTTAAGAAAGCTGTCAGAACACCCCAAAAGCATATTATGCTCATTTCACTCATTTTCATACATTTATAATGCATATAGATGC
>LJIJ01002032.1:0-32230 GCA_001718145.1 Orchesella cincta
GGTTATGAAGTAATATGAACCACATTTAAATATTAGAATAAGAAAGAATTTCCTTGACACTAAATAAAATCAATGCGCATGATAGTTAAATTCAAGTTACAACTCATAAAACAGTACCACCTACAAACTATTAATGCTAAAAAAGCAAAAATTGACCATTGGTTATTAAACTCAAAAATTTAATAATAATTAAATATAGCTATTTTACATTACAATGAAAATTGTAGCTTTGTAAATTCAACATTGGCATTCTAAAAGAAAATAAAACAGGTAATATTATAACATAAATGAATAATACTAAAACAATCTTTGTTTTTTAGGGGAAAAATACTGTAAAAGTGTAATAAAAAATGCTGCTGCTTCAAAATTCAGCCGCCAATATGAGTATTTATTATGCGTGATCCTACATAATTGTGTTTTAAGCATATTAATTGTGTGTGTTACAAAAAAAATATTTTTTCTGAAGCCAATCGCCATCCAACGTAAAATTGCAGTACATACACAACTTTGTTGCAGCATGAGTAGAATGGATGACTTTGAAAAGAAATGCTACATGATATACGTTTTAAAAACTGGATAATCAGCTATAAATCCCACTCGTGTTTTCGAATAGCAGGCCGACGCAACTTCCGAAAGCTGAGCTTCAAAACAAAGCATTGCTGTGAACGACCGACCTTGTTTCTTCGCTGCAGTTCCGTGTCTGCTTGCTTTCTAGGCTGAGAATACATTCTTCCCATCACGTCTTATTGCACGACCTTGTTGCACGACCTTGCTTTCACAGTATTGATTTTTATAGGAAACCAGGTCAACTATTCTTTTGTGCTTGTTTGCTTTGGAAAGTGAAAGTATTCAGACACCTAGTTTGAATTTCTTTAGGAAAGTTCATAAGGTATCCATTCTTCTTAACGTTTGGCAATTCGGTTTCGTTTCTTTCAAAACTGAATGTTTTAAATATTTTTGGAAACCCATAAACAAGCATACTTTCTAGTTTTTAAGGATTCATGCCACTCAATTAAATTAAAATGCCCTTTCCATTATACTTGTCAAGAAATTAATTTTTAAAAATTTTTCTACAAAAATTCCTCGTTGAGAAAGGGGTGTATGTCACATCCGTCAGTTAGGCATTTACCATAACGTATGATTTGTAATGTAATTGGAATGCTGTCATCTTCATGTGCATCCAAGCCCATTTTTATGCACCTACGTTTAGCTCGACGATCATGATGAGGATTGACAAGCAGAGAGAGCTCAGCTAGCAAACTCGCGTCATCTAAATTATGCTCTCTCTAGATTCGGCCTTAACTTCGATAATAAATATATTTCCAATTGGCACATACAAAACAATCTTGTCATCCAGTTAATTATCATAAACAGCATGAATAGTCATTTATTCATCACTCTGAATATATTTTTAAATATTTTCGGAAACCCATAAACAAGCATACTTTTTAGTTTTTAAGGATTTAATGTCACTCAATTAAATAAAAAATGTGATATAACCAGTGTCTTGAAGAGGGGTGCTGAACAACAAGGAAAAACGACGGAAGAACAAATGAAATGAAGTAATGAAACAGGAATACTTGTTTTTTTTTTCTTTATACATAATACTTATTTGAGATTATATTACATTGCCTTCCTGCATTTATACCGAGTTCAGACTGTGAGTCAAAATGCATTTAACTGTAGTACAAAGCTGTACAACGAATCGCTTCCGGAACTTGAATGCAGTTTGCTTAAAAAAATTGTAATTTATCGATTCAGCAGTATTCCAGAGGAATATTTTGAGCTCATTTAGCTGAAACGTCAGTAGCAGTCATTAACAACCGCCTGATTAATGACTGCTACTGACGTTCATTCTTTACCTGCAGTGCCTAATGACAAAACGTTCTCACCATTTCACACCAATAGCACCAACTCCTTCTTGCAATACTTTTTTGCGTCATTTTTATATGTATATTGCCTACACATAGGCTTTCATAATGAATCAACGCACGTGCCTAAAAAGCTGTAGTTATTTCCCATGAGTTTTCCGTTCCAATGAAATATGACTATATGGTAGCTGATTAATTTTTACACATCGTACCTGCCTAGTTACCTATCAAAAAAAACTTTTCCGATAGATGCAGATTAAATCATTCACACAAAATTTAAATATCACCTTCAGCAGTTATTAAAAGTTGAGGAAACCGTGTTTAGTTACTTTTCCCTGTTTTGACCGGACAAAATCAAGCTAGGTTAACTTGTACCAGTTAATTTGTCATTATATTTTAAAGTAATTCAGTTGAAAAGTCTATTAATTTCGCCCTGCTTTTTATACACAAATCAATCAATCATTCTAATAAAATGTTTCAAAATACCCCAACATTGAAAAATTCAACATTATTCCTATTAAAAAGTCATCATCCTCAATATTTGGCATTTGCAATTCTCTGCCTGGGAGGATTTCTAGGAGGAACCGTTACAGGATGGGCTTCTCCTGCTCTACATTCCATTGAACAAAGTGGGCATTTTAAATTAAGTTCCGGTGACATCTCATGGATCGCCTCAATTGTCAACCTCGGCCTACTTACAAGTGCTCCAATGGCTGGTTCACAATCAGGAAATTTGGAAGAAAGGCCACTCTTCTAATTCCGTTGCTCCATCCATAATTGGATGGACTGCACTATCAATCCCAACACAAATCTGGATGCTGTACACAGGTCGATTTTTTACTGGCATTGCATTAGGATGTACTCTGATTTCTGGATCGGTTACTTAAGCGAAATAGCTGAACCGGAATTCAGAGGAAGTTTGAGTGGCGTTTGGTTTATACTCAGTCGGCTGGGAATTCTTTTCTCGTATGCTGTTGGCTCAGTTCTGCCATATGATAAACTCTCTGCGATTTCTGTAATAATTTCAATTACATTTGGAATAAGTGTTTGTTCCCTTCCGAATCACCGAGGTGGCTCATGAGCAAATGGAAAGTACAAGATGCTATTGAATCTCTTTGTTGGTTACGAGCCTGTGATAAAAGCTCGCCATCACCAAAAATACTTGCGGAAATCGAAGAGGTGCTAATTACTATTTTTTAAGAGTTTGAAACAACATTTATTTATCTGAATTTTACTCGATTTCAGATGCAAGAAGCGGTGCTTAGATCGGAGAAAAACAAATTCACAATTTCATCACTTTGTTTCAATAACGGAATGCTAAAACCCTTGATGGTAGCTCTGATCTTGATGTTCTTCAAGGAAGCTTGTGGAGGCAACGTTTTTAGCTACTTTACAGTGCAAATTTTCAAGAAAACTGGTTCAGCTCTAGATTCCCACATTTCCGGCATTGTTGTTGGTGTTGCCAACTTTTGCTACTTTTTGGACAGCTTATTATGTAGATAGAGTTGGTCGCAAGATTTTGCTAATTTTTCATACTGTCTGTTAGCATCGTCATTGGCTTTAGTTGCGTTGTTTTGCCAATTCAAAACGGAAATAGAAGATATTTCAACCCCCAAAATTTCCAGTTGGATTCCACCGATCTTGTTTGTAGTGTATCATGCAGCGTATTCGGGAGGACCGTTTGTTCTCACATGGACAGTGACTAGTGAAGTAATTCCGAGCCATTTTATAGGTAACTTGAGTTTGATAATTTTTTGTAATAAATATTGAACTCAAGAAAAATTGAATGAGTCAATATGAAATGAATTTAGGTGTTATTTCTGGTTTGGCTTCCGCTTTTGGTTGGATGTCGGCATTCGGATTTACATGATATTATGAGGATATGAATAGTTTGATTGGGATGGCAAATACATTTTGGGTATATGCAGCTCTTTCTGTTTTGGGTGCAACATGCATTCAACTTCTTGTTCCGGAGACTGTGGGAAAATCCTTGGAAAATATTCATAAGGATCAAAACCAGGTGAATGGCAAAGTGGAGAAAGATACTACAATCGAAGCATGATAGAAGTTCATATGGTTTGAGTGCACTTTGTTATTTATGTGTGTCTGTATTAAAAAAAGTTAGGATGGGCTGATAACTATAATGCTTTTGTATAAATTTAAAAACAAAAATTCTACTCAAGTACTTTTCTAGTAACATGCTGCCACAAATTTGTATGATAATTGTGAAACAAATCTAGTAAACTTATGACAAATATATAAACTGCAAGTACGTATTTATTTCTTTAATCTAGTAGTTCTCATAACATTATTCTGGTAAAAGTAAAACGAGTCTAAAATACATTACAAAAGCATCCCACTACGTATCGCATGAACTTGCATCTGCATCCAATTTTCTTGAATTTAACGTCATGGATGGAATGATAGCATGAAAGTTGAAAAATTGCATTACTTTTAACCAGAAGTAGGTGGACAATTCTCAATATTTATTTTTTAACAATACGATAGAACAATAGATGAAAGACCAGAGGAAAGAGAGCTTGCAGCTGATAGATGTAAACAAATCGTACGCTAACAATATTTAATTTTTTACGACTTGACCTAAACCGAATTTTAAACTTTAAAACTATAGAGCAGCTAATTAATAAACTCAAGATCACTTAATAATAATAAAATTAATTAAAAATACACCTGCATACACTGAATTTTTGAAAGAGTTCAGTGGTCATCATCATCGGTCCCAGCAAGTACAAATTTTGCACGGTACTCTGCTGGGCATTCCAGCAGGTAATTACTATTAAATTGTACAAACTATACAGTATCGACCTGACCTCTGAACCGAATACTGCTGAGGGAAATTGATATTTAACAGAATTTCTGACGCCAGCAAGCTCCATCAACCCAATACCATGTCTCCCAAAGGGAACATCGCCTCTCAGAACAAAGCACCGAATCACACTGCAGAAACAAGACAAAATAAAAAACGGAATATAGAATCTGCAGAATCTTCAAGCACTGAAACTGTAAACGAGCATGTGCAACCAAATAAGAAAACAAAATCTGATGACAGCTGCTCATCTTGTGCTGGATTTAGCACCATCCTGGCTAACATAAATGCACAACTCGCAAAACTTGACAAGATTGATGACATCTGTAAATCAATTGATGAAATTCGGGATGGACTGAAGAAAACTAATGAAGATGTTCAAGACACCCAACAAAAAGTAGATACATTATCATCGAACTTAAACAAAGCCCAAAATCAAATCTTTGAACTGAAATTTGAACGAGAACAAATTGAAACAGAACTCAAAAAAATCAACTTAGTTTTTGCCGGACTGTGGGACCAAGAAAAAGAGAGCGACAGTATGCTGAGGTCAAAGGTTCAAAACGTGCTAAACACACTTGTCAATACTGAAAATATTAAGATTGACACTGTCACCAGACTTGGATCCTTCCAAAAGGACAAAACAAGATTTGTTCGTGTCCGATTTGAAACAATGAGAGAACGTGACCTTGTGTGGGAACAGAGAAAAAAATCGAAACTTCCAGTATTTATCAATGCTGACTTACCATACACACTACGCAAAGCTCACGGTCTACTGAGAAGTAAAGCAAAAGAACTAACGACAGCAAAAATTCCAAACAGAATCAACTATAATAGGTTAGCAGTGCAAACTCCCAACAAAACCTTTCACCTGACGAATGAGCTCAACTTTAAAGAATTGGCAGAAGTAAACAACATTCCAAACAGAGAACAGCCCAATCTATTAGAAACAATGGATCAACACGAAGACAACGCATCTCAACGATCTCCTCGATAAGAATCAGCCACATAAATGCTCAATTCAGTCAGCAACAAATTACCATTGCATCAGAGCTTGATCTCAAGCGAAAATATTGTCATTTTTGTGTATTAGTGAACATTTTATTACGTAACTAGTTTTGTAACCAGAACAAAGACACATCAATTTAAAGACAATCCATTATGTAATTATATTAATCTGTACTATTTTAAACCTCCACTTAAATTATGTGTAAAATTAATGAATTTCAATGTCCATTTAAAATATCTGTAAATGAAAAGTAATATTAACCGATCAGCGTAACTACCTTGGAATAGGGTGCTGATTGTGTATCAATAATAATAATAATAATATTCTGCTGCATTTCCATGCAGAATTCGCAT
Organism: Orchesella cincta; assembly: GCA_001718145.1. Classification (NCBI taxonomy): domain Eukaryota; kingdom Metazoa; phylum Arthropoda; class Collembola; order Entomobryomorpha; family Orchesellidae; genus Orchesella; species Orchesella cincta. Next base: position 6,061 of record LJIJ01002032.1, read on the forward strand.
GTAAATGTACGTATTTCACCATCAGCGTTCGGAATGGCAATAAATGGCATGACTGCAATGGCCGGCATTACTGGCAATTGGCTGACAAAATAAGGAATTATTGTCGGCAATATTGACAATAAGTGTCAATAATTACTTCAAATTTTTAATTTTTAATTAGATAGAGCAATATCAATGTTTTAATGCTCTATAATATATGAGACTAATTTTAACTCAAAATGTGATGATTTCAAAGCTTTGAAATCCAAGTTATTCACTGTAATAGGGAATATATAGTTGCCTATACCATTGCCCTACTACATATCCATACCCATGTATTTTATATTGGAAAATATTGTCAAATGTTACCAGTCAATATTGTCAATATTGCCATTTATAACCAGTCAGTGGCAAAATACCAATATTGCCGGCAAATTCCGAACACTGTTCACCATACAGATTTGCTGATAAAATGCATTCATCTTGACGAGGCTCATGATTTTGTAGCAACTGTATGTTTGGTACGAGTGGAAGTAAATTATTGATGGTGTCCAAGATATGGAAGCTTTTCACGTTTCTACTCAATATGTGGTAACTCTAAATACACCGGCGCAATGCATGATCATGGTTTAGAGTATCTATGGTAATTATTTTTTCTCATCATAATTGCACTTCTTACACTAATTAGAGAAGCTGAGTATTTGCAACCAAACTATGCATAAATCAGTCATGCTCTTGTGTTGAATTGGATAAAATAATATAAGTGTTTGCTGCACTATGTAAGATGAAATGTTAGCGACAGTTCAATTTTCAAATTTATAACAGCCCAAAGCACAACTTCTTGGTTTTTATTTTGGATACATGCCCAACATAATGGGAAATGAAAGGACATAAAAGGTAAAACCGGGTGAATCAGCAATAAATGTATATGCACTTGAATGTAATCTGGATGGAGAACAAAAAGTGTTCCATTCAAGAAATAACGCATTTCCAACCTCAGCATGTTGTTTTCGCTGAGGTATCTGCAATGCACATTTCATGGAAAGTCCAAAACCAGTTCGTTCAGCCGGTTCAGCCAAAATGGAATAATAGACAAAGAGCAATTTTGGGAAAACATTTGCTATGAAAAATATGCTCACAGGACGTCAAGTGTTACTAATGAATCTTAGTGTAGCAAACATAACTCTTTCCTGAATACCTACAAATATTATACCAATTTACATCTGTCAGAACCAAGCTTATGATATATTCCCAATTTTGCTCTTCTGTCCTTCATAAACACTTTCCAGAGACATTTGTGGGGGATTTCAGATGCAATATAATGGTTACAAAGGGCTTCAAGCAAACAAAATAATGCTTAGAAGCAAATGGCAGCATTCATATATTCTCGAACAATGTCTATCAAAATCAATATATTTTCCACATTTGAACATAAGAAGAACTTGAGCTTCTCGTGAGCTTACACTTGACTGTGTTTAGTATATATATCGCTGGAGTGAAAACTTCATTAGGTTTCATATGAATTGTTGATGCACCTTTAAGATTTAAAGAGCAAAGGGTATGTAATTTTTTGTAATTAATTTTCAGTTTCAGTGCTGCAATTCTGTAATTACCAAGCGAGCGGTTGAAAACCCATGACTTGCTACTCTATATGTGCAGAATATATCTTTTTCATTATCTTCGGGATCTAAATGCTCCTGTTTGACTGCATGTAGAAAACTGACGCTGAAAATTCATCCACGTCAAGATTTTCGTTAAAACTGAGAAATTATCTGGATTAAAAAAGAAAACCACATTGGGATCACGATCTATCATAGCAACAACCTTAGTAAATCATTGTGAGTTTCCGGATCACTTAATCTCCAGCGGGGAAAACTGGGCAATAATTTTCATGTTAATCTCAGAAAATTAATGGCCACGGGGGGAAGAATGGTAAAAACAAGTCAGTAAACACACTATGCTTCTATTCATATAAGAAAGTTCTTGTGAGGTAGAAACAGAGCTCTCAAGAGAATCTGGCATCATGATCCATCCTCATTCCACTGCACTCCATTGAATGTTATTGGGATTGTATGCAAATGGAAATGCGAATTCTGTGAGATTGTATATCCATATAATTTTTCCTCAAATCGACCCTTTTACACAGAGAGATTAAGAGATTGTGCAAATTCAGCGAGTTGCATTAACTTGGATTTGAACACCCAAACCGTATCAATTCGTCGTTTCTGAAGTACAAATAAAATTACGCGACATAATTTTAAAAATCCGACATAATTTTAAAAATCCGACATTTCCTTGCGAGCTAATATGATTCATTCGTAAGCTTACGACAATCAATGAATAAATACTAAATGTGGAATTTGTTTCATGAAAATATGACTTTGAAGACCTGTTCGTTTGGACTTAGCAAACCATGACCAATGCATGCTTCCATACCTTCTATATTTGAGACGTCTTACAACACAATGTGAATCACATCTTAAGAAACAGGTTTATTAGGTGCATCATCTCCAGCAGCCTGTGTTCATTTACAGAGAACTTTTCATACACAAATAGACGCATTTCTTGCTTTGTTCTGTTGCCTTTCAATGCTACTTGTTGAAGTAATAGAAACTCAGCTTGTTTGGGGAGTTCAATTTTTAATGTAAAAGAATAGCAGCAGCATCTACTACTATATTCCAGCTATTCCCAAATGCTTTGACACTTGTTGTGATTGTAAAGTTCAGCTTAATATCCTGTCAAGTGTTTAGTATAAAACAACAAGCAGTTGGCATCCAAGCCTGATAACACTAAAATATGAAACCTCGTTGTCTTTATACTTTATCTTTCATAAACTGGTAAGCTAATTTTATTGCTAAAGAAGTTAATACGGGGTGTAGATTTTTGGAACATTTTTTAGTCGTAGTATAGTATTGACGTATTTATGTTTCATTAGGGATGGGAAGAAAAAAGACCAAGCAGATGGTCAGAATCTGATATAGATGTAATTCTGGCAAGGATTGTAAATAAATAATTGAATCTAACGAAGCCGGTATAAGTATTCGGAAGAAAGGCGGAGTGTCACACATTTGGAAGGAATTATTAATAAAAAAATGATGACAAGCAACCGAGTAGGCTGACATTTTGTTCAGCTACATTTAAAATCTAATCAAAATAGCTTACTATCCATCTAAGGGATGACTACATAGGAATACTGGAAACTGGGCTTAACTTGAAACGAATATAGAGTACTAGGTTGGTCTTAAGTTATAAACAATGTTTATTCTATTTTGTGAAATACATACATCAGTTTGGGTCTTTATAGAATAGAAGCCATGAAGCGCTTACCGTTTGACTCTGTCATTCCATTTCAACCCTAACCGCTGCTGCAAACTACTCTTGGAAATGGTCACTGACGATGTTGATGATACATCACACAGTGACTTACCATTCCCCTAAATCCTACGTCACTTTGTGAAAGGCCGTAAGACCAGACAACCAACGTGATAATGAGAGATTTGGTTAGTTGTCAAATAAGCTTATTTATCCCATCAAAATAAATGATTATTATAATAGTTGATTTTCCTGTTTCAAAATAGCGATACGATGCCGCAAAGTTGAGTATAAACCATCTGCCAAAATTAGTGATGATTTTTGCTCGTTTCGGAAACCATTTTCTTTGACAGTTTAATCCATTTTTTAACTGGAAAGATTATTAGTAGGTGAGAAAACCTGCTAATTACAGTTAAATTAGGGATAAATAATGAAGTATATTATGAAGAAATAAATTGTTAATAACGTATTTTTTAGAATTTACACACTGAACTGCGAAGCAACAATGAAAATTACAAAACGGGGGATTATCCGGTGAAGAGGATCATCAAATTCGGAAACCACATTACATTACATCTGCTTCGTTTACATCATATGAATTTTATGTGCTTTCAAATTCCTCCCCGTTCCACCATACCTAAAACGTGAGGAATAGTTTGAACAGCATTCAAGGAAAATAAGAATCACAAATTATCTAGAAATTCATTTAATTAATTAAAGCAGCAAATGTGGCCACAATGAAGTACAGTAACCATCAGTATTGAAACAATTATGTTTCTACTAAACAGTTTTCTATGCTAATTGATACATAATTAGGCCAAATTAAAGTTATTTAATTTATAAAATTGAATTGTGCCTTTATACGCGAATTCGTAATGTGTTAACAATATGTGAGTTGTGCACTTCTGTAAAACGTTAGGTTAAGTTAGTATTACGGACAGAAAATGATAGAATTTATTCTTAGATACAGGGAACTGGTACATTTATACATATAAAGAATCAAGTTGGGATAGGGGAGATTAATTTTGATCATTTCTATTTACTTTATTGTACTGTGGTCTTCCCAATACACAATGAAACTCTTAATTAGTCATGAATTAATGTTATTGGTAATGAAATAGCCAAACGATTGCTTCGTATAAGTTAGCAAGTGTTTAAAACCGATTTGTTTTACCTTTGTTGAAAAACTCTGTAGCGACATATTACATCTTATGTTGTAACAAACGTAATCAACCAATTCAAATTCTTCGTGATTATTCTGCAGGTGGCTGATGAAGATGAGTTTTCAAATTTGTAAAACATCGGTTGCGTTAAGCATGAATACGAAATTTATTTGATGTATTATTTTAAGTTGCTTAATAGCAGATGATGTATTATACACTAGATTTCCAAGCATTCCCATTTACACTTCTTTTTAATAAACTCAGAAGTTCGTATTAACTAAAGTATACTTTGTTATTGTAAACCTAACCTTCATTCCAATGCAAGTAGCGTAATACAGGCAGAACCAGGTTGAGCCGAGCTGTATGTTATAGCATATGCTGTAATCAGTCACATAGCCCCATTACGAGAAGTAAATTTAGACGTGTGTGTTAGTTAGGTTATGTAAGAAAAGGATGGGGCAACGTGACTGATTAGAGCCCATGCTATAACTTTGCATCTAGAACCAACTCAGTTCGGCCTGGAGTAATAGCCAAGCTGAGTGCAAGAAAAGAGTACTTATGCATAGATTTGGCTGCGTACTAGCTTACACAGCAACGAGCTAACAGAGCCATTCATTCGGCTTTGTGTAGGAATGAAGTGTTTTGCAGTAAAGCATTGAGAACATTTTGTGCTGGTATGTTCTCCTTCTAACTAGTTCCTTTTGAGTCAAACCGAGGCTTTGTTAACTCTGCTTAAAATATACAGCTTGTTTTGCTGGCTGGCACACATTTTTTGGTTGAAGATACACAATTTGTTTTAAATATGCTAATTTTAGACTAGGAAATTTGTAATATTTGAAAAGTACACATTGCCAAAGCAAAATGCATTAGGTGAAAACGCGAAGAGCTCTTTCGAAACCGGACTAGAGCAAGAATAAGTAGACGGTTCAAGCTAAAAAACCTTCTCCAGTTTGTCACGAATGTAAGTAAATGAGAACTGAAACTCCAGGGGGAGAGGCGTTGATTGAATGAGACAGAAAAGAATTCTTAAAGATGACTAAAATCACACATTTTTGTTTACTAGATGCATCTAAACCCGTTTGCTTTTAGCCTTGGCTCTAAATGTGCTGAAAAAGTTGAGAACGGAAGTGAACTAAAGACCGTTTCAGGGACTTCATGAGTGGTGCTACAGAGCTGGATAATGAAAGTCGTACGTACGCATTTGGTTATGATCTGTCATACCTGAAATAAACTTGATTGATTGTTTTCCAAAAACTCTCAGAAACACACCTTCAGCTAGAATTAATTTATCACTGGATTCCTGGATTTCACTTCGCTGCAATATTTTTCTGGAGGCACACACATTGCTAAATCGGCAAAATACAAATCAGAGTACAATGCACTAAGTCAGCCAACCTTGAAGAAAGTAGGTAAATAGCTGACAGAAAGATGAAACCTCCCAAACCATGTAAAATATAATTATGTGTGATTATTTTTTATGAATCGGATACTTTGCTCCACCTTTCTTCAATTACGATTTATTAATGTACTTTGAGTTTTAATTAGGAGGTAGTACCATCACTTCAGCTGCATTGGGTGTAGTGTTGTATAACAAAAGCTTTTACAAAAATGCATTATTGGATCAAAATAAAGACCAGCGTTGAGCTTGCAATTTCGAAGATGATTTAATAGTTTAGATAACCAGCTAACGTTATTGACACACAGTTCATTGGCGTGATATGAGGTGTTGAATTTTCTTGGCAAGGTTAAAGCCTGAGGAATGAGTAACCTTCAAATACATCAAAGTGCATTTTTGTATTGTCGTTTTATTGAATTAGGGATTACGACATAAAATGCATTTTTAAGACTCAGTTCAACAAATTTGATTTTTGTGCCAGGACTCAAAGTGTTCAGTGTCGAACATTCATAGCTTTTACATTTAAGCTCAGTCGTTGCACATGTGCAAGCAGAACAGTTTTAGTTCATGAAGATGAATTATAATGCACCAGAGAAATTAATCAATATTTACATCTCATAAAATTTTTAGACCAAGCGTAAAATCCGGACTTCATTGTCTATCAGTAGGCCATAACTTATCTCTACGGCAGTGACGTGAAGTATGAGCATGAAGTTCAAATTACTGAATTTGATTAAATGTGAACACCACAAAGGAACAGGATTAAATTCCTATATCGAGGTTAGGAAGCGTACATTTCAATCGTAACGCTACAATGGGATTTTTTGCCCTTATCACGCTTACGACAGACACACATGAACCCAACCACGCTTCGTAGTACTGACCTTGAACCAAGTACCACCGACCGTTACGTTTGAAATGGACGACTCCTTTCGTAGAGTGGTGCCACCAACTAATTCAGTTAATAAAAACAAAACTTTATGAATCAAAGAAATTAAAACAAGTGTGTAATCTTTCCATTATTGTGAATCTTGCCATGCAACACTCTAATTTATTATAAATCCAGTGTAAATTTCAGTATTACATTCTAAGTATTTACTGGAAATCTAATTACAGTTTCTCCCCTCCCATGCCATTGGTGCCAACAGTATCTCAATCCCGCGCTAGTCATCATGAACACCGCTAATATCCGTGGAATCCAGTCATATCCTAAAACGAAGCACAGTATCATGAAAACTAAAAGATATATGATGCTTTTCAATATGAGCACCACAATCTGATAAGCTTGACGTCCCACAAGTTCCCGAGCTATATTTACGTATTCTCTTGTATCCTCGTCAATCCAAGGTTGATTGCCTACATAATAAACACGGGAAACCCAACCGTATTATATAAAAACGGCACGCTAAAACTTTAAATGTCAAATGCTTACCAACAGTTTCAGAAAGATTGCTTCGTTGTCTCATGTTTCCCCTGTTTGTTTCTTTACACACTGCGATAGAATTCCCTGTGAGCGCTCAAAAGTCATTTTAACGAATTTTGAACACGAAATTTCAAAACAATTTGACAAATGTGACTTCTTATGGTGTATGTTCCATTTTTGTTCCCCAGCTTATAAAATACCTGCTTCACCTTATCTCTTAAAAGTCACTTTTGTCAAATCATTTTGGAATTTCGTGTTCAAAACTCGTCAAAATGACTTTTCAGCGATTATGGGGAATTCTATCGCAGTGTGTTATATAAAAAAATTTAGTCAAACAATCCCATACTTTTAGTTGACTGGATCAAGCTGCAGCAGAAACTGAAATGAGGGAATAAATCAGCTCATCACCAGTGAACTGAATATCTATCCCTTTGTTACAGATAGAAACCCAAACAGCAAAAGTGGTTTGAGTATGTGTTCTCGAGTAAGTTTTTAAGGTTGCACAACTACCAACCATGCTCTCATGTTCATTGTTATGCTGCAGTGATTTTGTTAGCAGAAAAGGTTGACTTACATTCATTGTGTTTGTATTAGTTGCAGCATTTCAACAATGGTTTTACTCGCTTCTTGCATCAAAAAAAAGTTTGGTTTATTCTTTACCATTTCCCCGAGAACTTGTACCAGATGCAATCCATTTGGGATAGATTAGAGGATTAGCAGCATACCTTTATTGAGTGTGATCTTCAAATGAAAAACGTACAATTCAACAGTTCAGCTTGAAAAAATGAATCTAGCAAATTACTACGTGCGTCATAAAAGTATTAAAACCATAATTTTAGATAACAAAGTTGCATCCGTATGCAGCCTTGCCATTACAGTATTTCGTTCCACCAGAGTTCATTTCTCTAAAGTGATGGTGGTGTGTATCATCCCTTGACGAACTGCATTATCTTTACTTCTAGTTCGTGTAATGATATGATTGTTCATGGCAAATTTTGAACAATATACATATTTGTATAAAGTTGTGGTAGTAAATTAAAAACTGATACCATACATTTGAGCTACTGTCTTCATGAAAAAATTGTTCGCTACTTTCTCATCATAATGCTAGACTCTCTAAGTTTTATGCATTCAAATATTTTGACAGTAGAAGTTCCTCCAGTGTTTCAATTTGGGAGGTGTTGCTCTATGTTGTGTATGTATGAGCAACTAAAATGAAATCCCTTATAGCAGACGGGACATATTAGATGAAACCCCTTTCATCTAATGAAACTAATGAAATTTCTATCACAAATCTTTTTCTGAGGAGAGTTTGCTAGACGATGCCCCTTATCAACTGCCATAGTGAGGTACTAGACAGTTTTGCCACAGAGTGGCAACTCCCGTTAAGACACTCAATGTAAAAACGACTCCAATTTCAAAAGATGGCATATATTTTGTAAATTTGAAGAGGTTAATGGCACTGGGAAGGAGTAACCCTAACAGTTGGATCTATCGAATTTTTCCCACATGCGATCATTATACGTGTCCGACCGAATTCCATTGTTTATTGTATTACATTGCTTATTTGAAAGGAATACATTATTTAGTAAATGCTTTTATAATTTTACATTATACTATAAGGTGATGACCAAAGTAGCATAGTACTGTGATCAACTCTAATTGCAGAATGTATGTATTGTCTCGAATTTTTCGTGAAGGACAAGATGCATTCTTGCAGAACTCCGAACCATCGCGTTCACTTTCACCTATTAGATGCAGAAGCTTTGTAGCTTGCAGTTGTCAACCAAAATCGAGAGACAGAGCACAACCTGAAAGTATTCTCGCTACAGAAATGGAAAGCAACGACATTGATAAAAATGTAACTCTCTCATTACCCCAAGAATTCACTCAGATCAGTAATTTGAGCAAGTGGTGCATTATAGTTTACATTATATTCTTTGTGCTTGCGGCGGTTGGCAATTTACTCACATTTTTTACCATGACCTGTCGCAAGCAACTAAGTAAAAGGATTCGTCTCCTAATAATTAACTTGTGTGTGGCGGTCCTCATTGTCACATTCTTTCTCATGCCAACTGAAATTTTTTGGAGGTTAACAATTGCTTGGAAAGGCGGAGAAGTTTTGTGTAAATTCACCCAATTTGGGAGGGCAGTTGGGGTCTATCTCAGCTGCAATATTGTGATTTGCATCAGCATAGATAGATACTATTCCATTGTCTATCCCCTCAAAACGTTTGGTGCAATGAAAAGGGTCCAAAAAAATTTGGTTGGTGCATGGATCGTCTCTGCAATTTTTGCTACGCCACAAGTAACCTTTTTTTTTATAAATGTATACATTTTAGGTTCAGCTTTCTGCTTGAAATTTTATTCAACAAAACTTAACAGCGTATCATTTTGCTAACTAGACAGCATGACAAACTTGGAAGAAATACAGCTTTTCATTGATTCTTCTTTCATGGCTTTGAATTGTCACAGAAGGCTGAAATAAGAGCAGTATTTCCAATTGTGCTTGGTTTCAGATTTTTATTTATCACGTTGCAAGTCACCCGCTTTACCCACAATTTCAACAGTGCGTCACCAAGGCATTTGTGAGGGAGAATGGCTTCCTCAACGAGCTGGTATATAATGTTGGTTCTGTCTCAGCCTTGTATTTCTTTCCGCTCTTCGTGATGATCTTCACATATTCCAAAATACTCTGGGAACTCAAGTCTAGTGAGCAATCCACCAACAATTTCCAGGGTAAGACATGTCAATTAGTTGTGAACAATTAGAAGGCAAAAATGAAAATGGTGACAAATCTTCAGGTAATTCAAGCTCTCCACGGCAAGGTCGCAATGGTAATGTTTTGGCATTCCAGGAAAACAATAACTTAGGCAACCCTTCGACTTCCACCCAAACAAGGCTGATTTTGAGGTATTCGGCTAATCAGAGAGCAACCTTGAATCGGGCTCGGTCTAGAACACTTCGGCTGACATTTGTGATCCTGTTGACATTTATTATTTGCTGTACTCCTTCTGCATACATGACACTATGGTAAGAAGCAATATTTTATACGTGTCACAATTATCTCAAACACCACAAAATGAGGTAAACTGAAATTCAACAAAACGACCCAGTACACGAGCTAATATTTCTCTAATATAAAATATTTTTTGTAAATTTAAGGTATATGGTGGACCGATCAGGAGCTTCACAGGTGGATGAAGGTTGTCAAGAAGCTCTGTTTATCATGACAGTTGCACCTTCTGTTATAAACCCCTTGATATACGGAACAGTTGGAGTGAAAGGAAATTTTCTTGAAAATTTTTTAACTTGTGATTACTGCTCCGCTACTTTACGCCCCTGAAATGATATCTGCACTATGAATAATTTAACTGCGGCAAATAGAGTGGAAAGAGCTGCCCAGTTCTCAAGATGTGGAGAATCTTCTTCCAAGATTTGAAGTTAATAATTTTAATGCGCTACAAAATTCCTCTAGTTATCAATAGAAAAAAGTCATGTAGTAGGACTCACCACTCCAGAGAAGTCCATACCCATTGTGTCCAGTTTTGAAAATCGCTCGCTGGGCTTTAGGACGCTAAACACATCCCGAAAATTTAAAGCAGCCGCTCTCACCTCAACAATCACTTGGTTTTCACTCAGCTCGATCTTTTTTGGAATGTAGATAAGATCCTGGATCAAGTTTGAGGTTGGAAGCTGAATAGTATAGTCTTTGGAAGTCGGAATGGGTACAAGGTTTTTCGTTTCTGGGCTTGCCAGCGTCAGCCTCCTCGTGTAACGAACACCTTCGCGGTACACCGCCTCAGTTTCATCATCTCCCATCCAAATTTCTTGCAGAAGTGCATCAATTCTCATCTCAAACTCCACATCAGGATCCAAGTCTACCAGCTTGGTTGTGAGCCAAGGAAGTTCCATTCGGGCGCTTCTCACAAAGCCCCATAAAGCTGATACGGACGGGTTGCTTTCAGCGTCGGCTTCTTTCCACAATCCACAAGTGGCCACACACAACCTTGGCAAGCTGCCCAAGCTTCTCCTCCCAGTCATAAACTTGCAAGCATTGAGCAATGGTTCGAGTATGCTCCGACAATTGTTGGACGCCAAACTATCCTCTCCCTTGAAGAAGCACAAGATTCCTTCCAGATTTGTCTCCGAGTAGCCTTCAAAGTCTCCTAGCCTTTCAGAAGGGAGGACCATCAGATTGCGACCCAAATCACGCATTTTCTCTTCCAGTTTTCTCGCCCATTCTTGGGTTTCATTCATGTCATGAAGAAGTATCCACGTTTTGGCCTCATTATCCGTCATCTCAATGAGTTTAGGTTGACAACTCAGCGTTCCGACGACAACACAGAGGTGGCTATTTGCCAAAAGAACTTTGCAGCTGGGCCCTCTAAACCCGCTTTGATTGAGTAAATCTAACCACTTCTCTGCAGACATGGTGCAGTGAGTTGGACGAATATCGTGGTCATTAAAATGCCAGTAGTCATCCAGAATTCCGAACGTCACATCAAATTCTTTTATGGGTTTGTTAGTTTCCCCGAGAAGAAGGTGACCTCCAATTTTAAGCAACATTCTCAAGTGTCCCACACTCTTCTCCAGGTTTTTCGTGGCATGGACGACATTCAGTCCCACAACAATATCGAAAAATGCTGGCGGAAAGCCTTGCTCTAATGGGTCTCTCTCGAGGTCCAGCGTTTTATAAACGAGATGGGGAAACCGGCTCTCCGCCTTTTTTAAAAAGTTGGATGAAACATCCGTATAATGGTATTTATACTCAATCCCATCCTCTTCCAGAAGTGGAATAGCATCTTTTGTAAAAACCTATTTTAACAACATCAAATTAAATCAACGTAAAAAATAACATGGATTTTTATTTTTAGATTGTACTTTACCCCGGTTCCAGCTCCGACTTCTAAAATCCGTAACGTTCTTCCTTCCCCCGTGTCTTTTTCATTGTGCCAAAGTTGAGCGGCAATCTCAAAGAAAACATTAGGCCCGGCTTTGCCCATATTTTTGTAGAATGTATTAGCTTTATAAATTATGTCTGCGTGGCTGACTCCTCCTTTCCCCGGCTCGAATAGGATTTGTTGCCCTTTTATTTTACCCTGCATAACTGAAGAAAGGGCAGATGCACAAGCGATCAAGCTCTCAAGTGGTTCATAATCCACCAAAACTTTTGACAGCTCAGCAATATCATTTTCAATTGATTCCTTCTTTTTCATCAGTCCCACAACCTTGCATGTTGTTGTCTCCTGCTGCCCCGAAATCTCAATGACTCCGTTGTTCTCAAAATAGCTCAAATAATAGCGAAAGGCATTATAAAAATTAGGGGCAATGTCAAACTCGGTGGCAAGTTGAGACACCAAAAAGGTTTGATTTCGTTTCGGTTCCCAGCCCAGCTCAGCAAACGCTTTGTAAACAAAGAGCTCACTTAGTTTACTCACTCTCTGAGAAATCTGTTGATCTCTAACTGTAAAGCTGTTACGTCGCTCCAAACTCCGAAGAAGGCTGATAAAGTTGGGAGATTTAGTGAAATCACAGTTAAGTGATGATGATAAAGAACCTTCAGTTTGGTAGGTGGTGGCAGGCTTCCACAATGTTTGCCAAAAGTCTAGTTCTCCAGAATTTTTTAAACCTGCTGCTAATAATACTGAGTTAATGGTAGTCGCCTTAACTTCCAACTCAGTCATGGTGGCAATTGGAGCTCCAGAAGAGTCGAGTAGGAATATGGTTTGCTCACTTTCTTTGAAATATATAAAGCAAGTCGGTGAAGACCCCGAGCACTCCGCTGGGCTCAGTCGGCGATGACAGACAAACTTATTGATTCCCACGGGAACTGTCAAGGTCGTTAACTCAGCCCGTTTTTGAAACAGGAAGGTCTGTATCATGGCGTCAGCAAGTAGTGGATGACAGATGTAGTGAACGGCATCTCTAGGAATCCCTACTTGTGCCAAAACTTCATGAGAAGATTCAGACTCATAAATGTTTTGTAAAGATTTGAATTCCTTTCCGAATTTAAGTCCGAAGTCGGCAATTTTTTCATAAAATTCAGAGGCTGCCGACTCATTCTCAACTAGGCGGTGCTTGAGTTCGTCTGGGTTGAGGAGGACCTTTGGTTTTTGAAGCTGGTGACTTATTACATCACCAGAAGCATACCGGCTCCAGTTTTCACTTTCTGTTTGACTCTCCACCCCGATATTCCAGCCAGTTTTTATCTGGTTCATAGTAGTTCTCAGGATTTTACTCGAATTCAAAGGCAAGTGGAGAGGTTGGTAAATCAAGAAATTTTCAACGGTGTAGAGCATTCCACCTTGAGAATGCCCATCTTGGAAACTAGCAGCCGCGAGGAGTAGCTCGAGGTGGCCAGCTGCTGGAAATATTATCTCGGACCCAATCACGTGGGTGGATAAGTAGGGCGCTTGTTCATGGAAGGAAAGCAAATTTTCAAACGAATGACAACTATTGCTTTCCGCTGTTGATGGGATGTAGCTCCCGAGTAAAGGATGTACGTTACTGTTCCAAAGTTCAGGATGATTCGTCTGTTGATGAGAACCTTGGTTTTGGTTCCTCTGGAACCAGATGGATTTCCTTTGAAAGGGGTAATGCGGAAGGGACACCTTTCTACTCCGTTGATGAGCATAAACCCCCTCCCACTCAACTGGGTAGCCATTCATGTAGAGAGTTGCCAAAGAAGAAAACAAACCTCCAGTTGATGCGTTTGCCACAATATTTTTACTCCCCTCCCGTAACTCAAGTTTCCCTTGGAAATCCAAGTGGATAAAAATGTCACAACCAGTCGTTGATAACACTGAGTCTCGTTGACTCTGATTTTCTTTCAGTTTCCAGCGCAATCCCTTCAAATGCTCTGGTCCTAAATCATCTGTCCCTTTCCTGGCTGAAAAATAACGAATTTTATCTTTTTCACAATTTTTCTCAGTAGTTTCAACCTCATTCATTATGACTTTGAAGCATTGGGCTAGCTTCAGCTCTCCTGTGATGGCGGCTCCCACCAGTTCCCCAAAGTTGAGACGAGCACCGCACTCCCCTTTACTCCCCAAGATTCCCAGAGCTTGTAAAGAGAATAGGTGACGGAGAAAGTGCAAAATTGCCATTGCTCTCCTTCACAACTTATCTTGTTGTTGAGCAAGGAGGCAACTGGAGAAAATCCAGTTGTATCTTTACAAACAGCGTCGCAAACGTCCATGCTAATTTGAAATGCTGGAAACTGGGAATAGAGATTGGCAGCCTGTTCTTGAGTCTCATCTTGGATGAGGTCATCACAAATGAAGCACAGCTCTAGCTTTCCTTCCGGTTCCTGAGGAGAAAGACGGAGTGGGTTGCGTAGTTGACAAATGAGTTCCTCTCTTGTTGATGCGACAACAGCCCTTCTAAACGGGTGGAGGTGAGCTCTGCAAGCGTTGGCTGTGTATGTTATATCAGCCAACGTGTCATTTCCTTCCTCCAAAAAGGTTACGTAGAATTTAGTTAGCTTTTCCAATGCCGGACTTGTTTTTGCAGAGAATGCCAAAATGTAAAGAGGAGACTCTTCTCTGGTCAGACGGGTAAACCTCCCCCTTTTTCGGCCCGGATGCCGAGGGTCAGAATTTGAAATTTAACCAAATTTTCGGGGGGTCAGATTTTTACATAATACAGCCAACTGGTCGTAATTATGGAAGCATACAAGTGAATTTAACAATATAAAACGGGCTTTAGAATAAAATTTTGGTAGACTTCACAATTAAGTTGACCACCATACGCGATTCTTAGAGAGATTTTGGGGAAATATTTTTTAAAAAATAGGTAAATTTGAGAGAAATGTTTAGAAAAAATAGTTAAATTTGAGAGAATTTAGCCCACATTTGAGAGATTTTTTACAGAATTTAGCCAAAAATTGAGAGAATTTTGCGAGAATTTGAGAGAATTTAGCAAAACATTGAGAGAATTCAGCCCGAATTTGAGAGAATTTAGTGAAAAATTGAGAGAATTTAGCCCGAATTTAAGAGAATTTAGCAAAACATTGAGAGAATTTTGAGAGAATTTAGCAAAAAATTGAGAGAATTTTGAGAGAATTCAGCTCGAATTTGAGGAAATTTAGTCAAAAATTGAGAGAATTTAGTCAAAAATTGAGAGAATTTTGAGTGAATTTAGCCCGAATTCGAGAGAATTTAGTCAAAAGTTGAGAAAATTTTGACCTTAGAACACATGAGTCGTGCTTTTGACTCAACTTTGTCAGCTCCAGTTATGTCAGAGCATTGTTGGTCTCATTGTCAAAGACCAAAGGGTCAGCCTGGCTTCACCAGGCAAACCTTGTGTCAAAATTTTTTGTGTCGTGGGTCATCGGGCTGGCTTCGCCAGCCCTTGGGTCAGAATTTTCCGTCTCTTAGGTCAGCGGGCTGGCTTCGCCAGCCCGTGGGTCAGAATTTTTTCCCCTTTTGGGCCGGGGTCAGCCGGAACCGGTGCGATGGGAGGTTTACCCCTATGTCTCTGGTTCTCTCGGATTCTTTTGGAGGCTCCTGAATAATCATGTGAACATCCGTTCCGCTAATCCCAAAGTTGGAAACACCAGCTATTCTTGGTCTTGCTGCTGACCTTTTCCATTCCTCAGTTTCTAAGGTGAGCTTGCCTGGAATGGGACTGAAATCCACTTTCGGATTGACGGACTCCACATTGATGTGAGCTGGAATGGTTTCATGCTTCATGGCAAGTAGAACTTTGATAATGGATGCAATTCCGGAGCAAGACTCAGCATGACCAATGTTTGTCTTAACGGAGCCAACGAGAAGCGGGGTTTGTCTTTTTATTGGAGAGGAATATGCCTTCACAGTAGCTTCCGCTTCAATCGGATCTCCAACTCGGGTTCCAGTAGCGTGTGCCTCCACATAGTCGACATCAACGGGTTGAACTTGAGATGAAAAAAGGGCAGTTTCCATTGATCTCGCCTCGTTCTCCACAGTGGGCGTTGCGAAACTGGGACTGAGCCCTTCTTTGTGTGGTGGCCGAGCCACGAATAATCCCATGGATCCTGTCTCCATCGCGAATGGCGTCAAAGTAACGTTTGAGAACGAGGACGCCAATCCCTTCTCCTCTTCCATAGCCATTGCCGCAGGAATCGAAGGATCTACAAATTCCATCTGTTGACCAAATCACCTTTTGATCCTGATCCATTTGAAGAATCACATTGGCCCCCGCTGCAAGTGCGAGGGGACACTTGCCATTATGTAAGTTTTCACAAGCGAGCTGGACCGCCGTCATGGATGAGCAACAGCTGGACTCGGTGGCGATATTTGGACCCGTAAACCCATAAAAAAAGGAGACCTTCGCGGCACTCGCTCCGAACCCACATCCGGAGTACTTTTTGAAAAAATCCTGCTCTGGTTTTTCCCCCAAGTTGAGCATGTCCTTGTATTCTTGCAACCAACTTCCATAAAACACGCCGACGGGTGCAGCCCTCAGCTTATCGGGGTTAATCCCTGCATCCTCAAATGCTTCCCAGGAGACTTCCAGTAAGAGGCGAGCTTGTGGATCCATACTTGCCGCGGTGCTCGGTGGAATTGCGAAGAAGGGAGCATCGAACTCGTCAATTGGACACTTGAGAAAGTTGGCCCTCATTCCCTCCTTCAGCTCACATTTTCCAAGTCGGTGAGAAGGAGGCACGCTTGCTGTGCTCAGTCCGGATCTCAAAATCTCCCAGTATTCCTCAACAGAGTTGGAGCCCGGAAATCGGCACGACATCCCTACAATCGCTATCCAACTTTTTTGATTTTGATCCTGGTCTTGAGTTTCTCCGACGGAGCGAATCACAGGAAGGATCTCAGAAAGCAAAACCTTCAAGAATATAAAAACTTTGTAAAAGTAACCACTTTAAGTTGATCATATTTTAATTTTCAATCGTTCAACCTTTTGCCAGAATCCTGTGGCAATGGTGCCAGTATTTTGAAGAGTGGTGATCGTTTCCGGAGTCAAGCTCACTAACGGCATCCTCAACCTGAAAGTTTGAGAGGTTCATAATTTAATCAATTTTGTGAGTTTCATAGGAGGCGATTAAAATCTTTTAGGGAGCTACCCATTATAATATTTTAGAGTGGACCATGAATAGCCAATCTCATCTCCACCGGCATTACGAGTAGCTAGAAACTCCATAATGAACTGGTTGTCAAATGATTTGCCATTATTCAGCGAGCTCACAGCATTCAGATAAGTGGTTAGATTTGGGGATAGGGCAACCAGAATCCAGTCGTCTTCCTCGTTTATAACACATCCTTTTTCTAAAGCATGGTCAAAGCTCCACTCTACGTATGTTCCAGGCTCCACAATAACGAGGCTACTGAAATAGCTGAGTGTGAGTGATTGAAGGAGTAACATATTTTTCGCTTCACATGGTAGCTCTACTGGTGCGAAAATAATCTGGTCAAATACGGCCGCTAGTTGAGGACTAAAGGAATAAAGTGGAAGGATTAAAATAAATTTATGCGCCATTGATATGCGAATGTTATCCTCAACTTACATGAAATTGTTGCTGACATTTTTCGAAATAAATGCAACCAGCTGCTCAACAGGCTTCCGGTTTCGGATCAGGGTCCCACTCAAGCATGCTGCTGCTACCTTCACGTCAGTCGCGACAGGGATGACCCATGCTGGATTTGTACCTTGAAATGAGTAATAATTTAGACAATGAGTAAACGTTCCAGTTAGATTAGTAATTAAATGGAATGTAAAATTCACCTCGCATTCTGCTTCCAATGATCAACTTGATCCTCGTAGCTCAAATTGAGTTGATTTGTAAGTGTAAAGATGAATCTCGTAGTTTTGTATTAGGTTAGTAGTTCTGTTCTTGTGTGAATATCTAAGAGTACTGGAGTAGTCCAAGTCTAGAATTGCACTGAGCTAGAATAGAAAAATCGTGGTCGTTATAGCAGAATTTTGTTCACGAGTAGTATACAAGGATTAAAGCTTCGTGTGAGCAGAGCAGTCCCTGTGGGTCTGGCTCGAAGCATACGTCGACAAGCATGATTACTGTGTGGCTTTTAGCTGCTATATACCTTCAAAGAAACTAGTTTGAGCAGGCTGAATGATTTTCACTGCAGTCACAATGATCGCTGATTGATGCGCAATAATTGTTTTTTTTGAATGTCTGTTTACGACAACTACATATAAATGTATCGCAAATCATTTTATGAGTCTGCTCTCCACAGCCATGAGTTTTATTATTAAAATCCGAAAAAACAGGTCAATTGATGTCGTGGCATGAATACTAAAACTTTTGTTCGAAATAATGGAATGCGCTGCAATTTTGCACGCAGCTAATTTTAGAAATTGCCATATGGCACTTGAAGAATTATACAAATCCGGGCAACAGTTTTACGGACATTGACAAAATAATTTATCAAGATAGCCACAAATATTCTTTTCCATGTTTTTAAACTTATTGGTTATATGCAAATATAAAATTGCGGGGCATTGTCAACAGTGATAAAATGACAACTTCGCATCAGACTCTGCTTCCACATATTTTTATGATTTTATGCCGTTCTGGTAGAAACTCAATTTTAGTTCACATTAAAATCTACCATGACTGAATCAATATTATTGATTTAAAGTGCTACTGATTTATTTTCAAATGAGGACAAATTTTGTTCAAACAGATAAACATCATGGTTTTATTTTATTCAAGTTTATGAACAGAGTTTTTGTGACCCTGCATCACCTCCTTTCATCCAGTTCGCTATTCTGAATGTGTTGTGGTGTTGAATTCCACTTTGTCAATTATTTTATTAGCTTGTTCTTCCAATTCTTTGAGACAGTTATCAAATTCCTCAATAAAACTCGCAAAATCATAGGGGTTCTGAATCAACCGTGACATTGCAACGCGGAAACTGACACTTAGACTTCCTCCAAGTGTTAGGCAGGCAGCAAAATACTCTGCAAATATAAATAAAAACAGCTCTCCATCACAATGAATTACAGCAGCAATGCCAAATTTCTTTTTTTGCAATAACCATATCCATCAAACATGGGTGGTATGGCGAAGGCAGACTCCACAATATTGCTTTGAAACTTGAGTTTGCGTAGAGTTGACGGCACAATAGTCAATCCACATGGGACCAGGATAGAGCGCCGTAAACAACGAAGCAAAGCTGTTGGTAATTGGCCAATCATCAGCGTTACCCAAAAGATTGCTGTTGCTTCATGCAAATTATCCCGAGTGACACGTGCCAACCTACTAATTTCCTGAAGTTGATTAGAACCTGTCATTGGCAGAGAGCAAAAAACCAAGGCAGCCCTATTTTCCAGTGAATTATGTTGGTAAGGTGGGATTGCATGTGTAAATGCAAATTTAAGTCGTTCCGGTGTAGGAAACTGATTTTGTTCGGCAAACTGGCGTAGAGCCGAAAGGAAAGCGTAGGTTATAACTGATGTTGTATGACAGTTAAATGCCACCCTAATTTTACTCAGAGCAGCACAGCTCAGTTTAAAGTTTGTGCGAGCGTTAAATATAGTTTTGGAGCTGTTTTCATTAAAAATGTTTGTCTCCTTCTTGCTCAAAATCCATTGGAAAGTTTGCATAGGGCCATATAAAAGAACTCGGGCGGTTACAGCTAGTCTCTGGAAAAAAGGTTGGTGCTCATTGGATAACGAATTTAAACTAGTTATTGGCAAAGAACCGTAGCTTTCATCATCAAACACGCATTCCTGAATGAATTTTGAGTGCACTGTTACCATCCAATATACTGTGGTTGAATCGAGCAATAATTGCTGCAAACGTTGTTTCCCCAGGCTCATTCGTTTTCACTCTTACGCGCGGAATCACCAAAACTTCCCAGTCAGGTTTTCCATCTCCTTTTGAAATGATCACTTGACTTACTAAGTTCATCATCTCCTTTTCCGATATAGAGTCCTCCCACGCGGTCACTCCTGGGCATAGCTTGACGTGTTCACTTATTTCGAAGTTTGCACTATCATCCTCCCAAAACTGGAACCCAAATCTCGTGCACAGTCGAAAAGCGAGTTTTTTGCATGTCCCTGAGAGTATGTGGTGACTAATTTTGTCCCTAAGGACATCCAAGGTCTTCATATTTATGGTTGTTCTTACAAGAAAACCCATCACAAAACTGGTAGGACATCGCTCAAAATCGGGGCCGAAAAACGCGTCCATGGGGCTGAGTAACTGGAAGCGTTTTGTTGTTGACAGCCACAAATAAACAATTATAACTGACTTTAGTAAATAACAGACGAAAAGTATCAACCCCCATATTGGGAATACCACTAAACTCACGACAATGCAGCTAATAAGGTAGCCTATATGTTGCAAATGTTTGATAAATTGGTGGGTAGGGTTCTCCAAGTTCATGTTTGAAACTGAGCTGACAATTCAGAGCAAAAATGTGTATATATCTCGCTTGGCTTAGATTAAGAAATGGTCGTGAAAATCAATGCGTATGAAGAGATAGGCAGAGGCACACTGAGGTCTGTCTCGGTTCTACTCATCAACAGGTTTGCAATGTATGATTATAGGAAAAATTTTCCATCACAGCCCATTGCAACATCACAGCATCCCATCAGACCAGATTGGTGGCAAAATGTTTTGCGATTCTTTAAACGGTTGCATATAGGCAGGCAGATATTGCTGCCCTATACATGGATAGAATAGGACACGGCAGCAGAACTCTGCTACCCTACCGTATTCATGCGGTTGATGGAGGTTAAGGAACTTTTACACCCTGTCAAAAGAGTGTACCCAAATTGCTTTTGAAACTTAATATCAACCTTCTGCAACCGGTTTTCAAACTTCGCCTGAAATCCTGAAGAGATGTTAATAACTTGAGTTACATTAATTTAATTTGTAACTTGTAATTTCAGACCTCTCGTTTTCCAAAAGTAATTTGCAATTGTAATTTTAAGACTCGTTCTCTAACTGTAATTTGTAATTGTAATTTTGAAAGTCGTTTTTAGATATGTAATTTGTAACAAAATTACATTGTCAGCATAATTCATCTTAATCACCAAAAACTGACAAACAGCCTACAAACTTCAAATAATAGTTCATTAGTTATAAACTTCGGTCGTAAAAGGCTTTTCCAGAACCAGTTAATGAAATCAATGTTCAACTTTCGATGTATCTTTTTATCAAATGAAGCCAAAATTACAAATTAAAATTACAATTACACGAAATATAATTTGTAATTGTAATTTTAGGAGCCGAAGTTTGTATAATATAATTTGAAGTTGTAACTTTTAAGGACGATTTTAGACAAGACATTTTGTGTTTGCAAATTTTCAAGCAGGTTTTTAGAAAGTAATTTTTGTAATTTTTTACTCTAACGAATGTAATTTTAACAACTCGGCTATCCTGCCTAGGTTAAGAGTCCGAGTGACGTTTTGGAAGGCAAGCAGAGTTCTGCTGCACGGCCTTATTACATTGGCGGGTGGGTCAAAAAGGTTGATAATGGTTAAAAAATCATAGCCGTCGCAACGGAAAATTGAGAGGGGGGACAAGGGCGACAAATGGCGTTAATTGTGCAATTTTGTAGTATATTTTATTTTTGTATTTCTTATGGGACTTCAAAAAATCTGGGGGACATTGTCCTGTCTGTCCGTTCTGATGCAACGGCCATGTTAAAAATACGCTTTCTAGTAAAATCGGTTACGATCTTTCCAGGGTTTGCGTAAGTCTGCCGAGTATTATCATCCGTACCCATCAGAGACTCTGTGGACGACCATTTTTAAATCAATATTTTATATGATACCATGAAAGTCCAAAACTGACAAGAACGTATTTTTTTCTTTAGTCGGAAAATGCTACACTGATGGTTCCAGACATGATGGAGGAACTGGGGCAGCGGCTACATCCAAAGATCGTCTGAAGCAGAATCTTTTGATGATATGTATCACATGCAACGATTTTCCTTATTGCAATTATTTACTTGCATTATTATTACTATTACAATTAAATTACAATTATTACTAATGTTTTCATTTTAAATGGGTATGTAGGTTTCCTCTTAACCAAACGTATTTGCCAATAATAGGAATGAAGCACAGGTCATGAAATAAAACCTGTTTTAATGACGCCTCAGCAATGCGAAGCTTTGATTCAAAATCGGATCAACGAAATATGACAAAAGACCATTGAATACAGCTGAATAGCAGCGAGCTGCAGGAGAAGACCTGAAACAAACCTAAAGATAAATTTTTAATTTCATGTTTAAAAAAAATATTCTTGGTACCTTTTGTAATCATCTTGTCTGTTGAGAATTTACAAGTCTGGGACACAGGCAAACACCTACTTAAATTATATAGACACTAGCCCAGAAGTATTGACAACTTAGGAAATGCCTGGTTGAAATGTATTAGAAAGATTTCACTACACTGGTGGGGCTTTTTTTTCGTACGAATGGACATATAAAAATTGTATACTGCAAGTATAAACGAATAAAATGCTATGAATCGAATTATCATACGCTCCTTGTGATTCGGGAGTAAAAATGTTCAATTATCGGAATATCAAGTTTATTTCGATCAATCCTTTAATCATTTCCCCATTTATTCAATAACTAGCTGATTTGGTTCAAATTAAACTAGGTTGTTCTGGTGAGGGATTTGGGTTTCCCTCAACTGATTGCATTACATGAAAACTGGGCCTGACAGTGTTTGTAGCCGAACTTAATGCATATTTACTTCACACAATGAGAGCTGACAGAGCTGAAAAATAAACCATAAAAGGTTACAAATAAAGGGTAAATGAAGGGGGAAAATGAGGCATGTGGTAAGGTTACAATTTATTATTAGTTTGACTTATTATTTTGGTATACTAGTACTTCGCATTTGAATACCACACAAGATGGAAATATTGTGATATCAAAATAGGTTCTCAACAACTACGTCAAAGAGTAAACTACGCCCACATATCTGAAAGTCATCCGATTTGGATGTTGAAATGCATGCCCTACCAACCTACAATATGTTTTACACACATGGTATAATTACCAAACCAGTTGACTATGGATTGTGTAAGAGTTCTTGCACAATAGCATGGGTTTCCTTCAATGTGTGCTCCTACAGCAAAGCTGTTTTGAATGACTACCCTGAATTGATAGGTCATTAATTTCTCACAGGTGGCTGATAAGAAACCAGTTAATACTTTAAGCAGTCAGTATCAAGTTGTGATTTTGTGTCGTTAGGTCTCTAAAGGTATGCCTGCCTTGGGCTTATCTTAGGACTAACGATAACGATAAATAATGAGCAATGATAAGTACACACGTGTCTAGTATTGTATCTGTTACTTTACTCACTGATCGCAAGCCAACAACTAAAACGCTCCGACAAGAAGCATGCTTACTCTACAAATGTACATGCCTAAAACTAGGCAAGATATAGTCTACTGTCTAGCACATCCCCCTTTTAAGTTAATTACAATTTAACTATAATTAAATACAACAAGATAATATAAAATGTTTATGGTTGATATTGCCGGACAGGACGTGAGACTCGGCCATATCTGGTGATGTAGTACTGCTGCTCTGGTCCACGATCTGGATCTTGCTGTTGAATTTCTTCTTCTGGCACATGAAAATCTACTTCCATGTCCATGCTCGTTCCTGCCCAAATGCACGAGTTAGGTGAAAACTGTTCCTCCTGAACTGACCACGCGGCGTATCCACTAGATACGATCTTGGACTATTCAGCTTCCCGGCTACAATTCCCCAGGTCCTGATGTCTTTCACCCACACTGCATTCTTGAGCTCTTTCTTTTCCCTTACTCCATGATGACGATCGTAGCTTTCTTTCTGCTTTCCCCGTCTCGATTCTTCCTTCTTTTGGAGCTAGGCTTGATCCACAAGAGTTGGCATCAACCTCCAGTCAGCATTCAGGATCCAAATTTGCATCCCGGGATCCAAATTTGCATCCCTGAAAGGATCCAAATTAGCATCCCTCGGGATCCAAATTTGCATCCTTTCAAACCGGGATGCAAATTTGCATCCCTTTGTCTTCGGGTCCAACCTTAGTGCTCTTGATTATACACATCGTGATAACGCTGCATACAGTCGTAGGCACTTAAACAAGTCCATAGGGTGGCACACACTTTTTGTCGCCGATTTGGCTGAAAATTTGCAGGATAATAGATTTTTATGCGTAGATTACGAATCTGTTAATTAGAGTAGCCTCTTAGCGATTGTGGCGCCGCTAGAAGGAAAAACGGCGGGAAAGTTTTTTTCGTCTGAATAGTCCCAAAACTTGGTTTTCGGTACTACTAAACTCACTGATCAACGTGGTGAAGTCAGTTTTTTAAAATTTTGGCGCTCTCCAGAGGACATATTTCACTTTTGCCGCTGTTTTTTCCCGCTGGGCGGCGCCACGATCAAAATTTTTAAAAAACCAACTTCACCACGTTAAAAGCGAGTCCAAAAGTATAAAACCAAGTTTTGGGACTATTCAGACGAAAAAAAACTTTCCCGCCGTTTTCCCTTAGTGGCGCACAATCGCTAAGGGGCTACTCTAATTAACAGATTCGTAATACGCAATAAAATCTATTATCCTGGCCAAATTTTCAGCAAATCGGGAGACAAAACGACTGTGTGCCACCCTTTGGACTTGTTTAAGTGCCTTACGACGGTACTACTATTATCACCTAATTATGCAATACAAAAAATTCCTTGTATAAAAATAAGGTTCGGGATGCAAATAGATCCCAGGGATGCAAATTGGATCCTTAGAGATTTTTTAATTCAAGGGATCCAAATTTGCATCCCTGGGATCCAGAATTTGCATCTCCGGGATGCAAATTTGGATCCTTTCGAGGATGCAAATTTGGATCCTTGCGAGGTGATGCAAATTTGCGATCCTTTCGAGCGGATGCAAATTTGGCCATCTTCGACGGCGTATGCAATATCTTGGATCCTTTCGAGGGATGCAAATTGCGATCCTGAATGCTGACTGCACCTCTAAGGTTTCATGGGCAGCGTCGTTCTGCATCGCCGCCGCCCCATTAACAATTCGGCGGGGCTGTACCTGATTGTCACAGGGTGTTGCACTGCTAGTTCAACAGGGCTTCTTCTTTCCAATCTGGGCAGATTCTATGCCTTCCATAGCAGTTTCGGTATGCTTTTGGCTTGGATTTTACATCCCCAATATGTCCAGTGTAATTCTCCCTAACGATTTCTTCCCCCCTGCTTGATGGGCATTGAGGATTCTGCAGGGCAGGTGCATCTAAATCTCAACGACGCGTTTCATGCATGATGACGTATGCCCCACGTTTTGTCATTGGCCTGATTGGACAAACATTTGCACCAAGAAGGTATTGTCCAATAAGATTCTCCAAAATGTTCGCGCCGCACAACACAAAAGCATGCCAGGCGATACGGCCATCACGCAGCTAGATGTCGTCGTTGAGATTTAGATTGCACCTGCCCTGGATTCTGCAGCCCCGCATTACCATCCATTCTGAAACTGTTTCTTCTCGGAACTGACCAGGTATTGAAGACATTTAGATTCAACTTTATTTCTGCGCCAGCCCTTCTTGCTGTGGACTGCCAGTGATTGAACTGTCCTATCCTGGTTTTGAGCTTGAATAATTTCTAACACAACTTTTCGTCCTGTTGCAGGTATGTAGCCAACACGTTCTCAACTCGTGTGCTGCTACTTCTCGAACTTAGCGTTGTGTCGTTGTGTGGCAGTGCTCTCCAGTTATCCATTTATGAAGCCAGCAGCCAACACGCGCCCCGCCCTCCCCACCCCCCATGGTGCATGAAGTGCAAATGCGTCTTGCTTCCTCCTTTATTTTGATTTTGCTACGATGATCAATCTTGTCCAATCCTTCGAACAGTTCTGGAAACTCTCGAGTGGGGTCCACTTCTGTTTCCTGGCGTCCGCCACTTGACACAACCGCTTCACTTTGTTGAAGGT
>LJIJ01002033.1:0-32216 GCA_001718145.1 Orchesella cincta
TTAAAGTTAAAAACCCTGTCCTTCTCCTTTTATACAGGAGCCAATTTAAAGATAAAAGAGTAGTAGTATTTTCACGTAAAGTTTTGTTGGCCGAATGGGACCCCTTAGCTTTTCTTTTCATTTTGGGGGTTGTATGTGGTTTTTGTCCTCCATGAAGTTCAATTTAAGTTAGAAGGAGGTTTGTTTCCCATACCCAAGGTTATTGTTTAATTAACTAACTCCGTGTTTAATTAGTGGGAGGATGTTGAAAATAGTATTAATGTCGGTGATAAATTAAGAGTTTAAAGAGTATTGATGTATGTCTGTTAAAACTAGTGGTAAGAAGTGTGCTTAATAATATTGCGGAAGTATGTCGAAGACGGCAACCCAGAAGTCCATCCTGCAAACGTACTCACGTTCCCCATGTAATATGTGTCACATTCCACATTGCATTGTGTCACCTTACACATTCACCTTACACCTTCCACATTACAACCTTCCACATTGCCTTCCACATTCCATGTGTCACCTTCCCATGCAAGCAACAGCAAAGCAGAAGCGATCATAGCAAGCAGTAGCAAGTGCAGAGTATGCAGGACAGCACCCTCGTCCCTGCTGGAGTGTTAGCTATATAAAATGAATGAGGGTTTGCGTTATTATTATCATCATCACTTCCACTTTACTATATCGTTTACCCATAAAACAGTCTGGAAAATTTATACTGGAATTAGAGAAGTGAACATTTGATATAATTTATTTGGCCAGCTTAATGTCAAACGTATAACCAAGTTCGAATTTAATACACGTAATAAACTAGCACGTATACATGACCTTCTTTCTCAACCTCTTTCCCCTCTCTCCCTCATCCATCCATATACTGGTAGTAGCGATAACAAAAAAAAAAGATTGCAAGTAAATACTGTATTTACAGTATTAGAAGAGTAATGTAATAATAATGATTGTGCACATTCAATATACTACGAAGCACGTCATGTGCTTACACAACCCCACACCTTTGAGGTCCAGCTGCTTCAACTTTTACTTTACCCCTACAATTTCTGCCGCTTATTATAGCCCGTGTGTGACTATTACACTTGCAAATTTCCTTTTGGGAACAAATTTTGCATGACAAAACGTGCGACACAAGTGATCGGTTTCTCAGTGCAGAGTTGCCCAACATATGCGCGATAAGTTTGTCATTACCAGTAAATGGTCACCTGGAGCACAAATGAATACTCAAATATCATGCAAATTCGTTTGTACTTCATACTGTTTTAGTGGGGCACATGAGCGTTTCAAGAGATCGTAAGAGAAGATTATACGTATCTGAAAAATAAACTTGGGCTACATCGAGCTAAAATAATAAATTAGGTGACGGAAGGAAGTGACTTAAAATAATCATAAAGTGGTGGAGAGGAGAGAGAAGCCACACTTGGCTCATACACCTCCCGAACCATTAACTGAGGCATTCTATTGTGCTGGATACTTTATAAAATGGAGTGTAGAATGTATCACATTCACATTGCAAACTCACTTTTGAAGATTTACAAAGAAAGAAAGCTGGAGAATAAACGCTTGTAGCGTGAAGCAAGTTTTAAAATGTTTGAAGGTCTATTTAGCTTTAACTCTCTAGCAATTCATATATACAACAATTTTATATAAGACAATATTGGTTTCACCAACAACGTGTTGGCAACATTGGCAATTCAATTTATCAATTTGCACCTTCAAAGTGGAAGAGATTACGAGATATGTTGTGAAGCCATTGGACAAGACATTGTATGCAAATTAATTTAGAAAACCCATTATTGACAGTAGTCAATTTACTATTGGGCTTCTAGAAGTTTTCCTACCATTATATCATGAGATGGAACTAAATTAAAAAGAAGAGAATAATATCAGCTAACAACATACTAATAAAGAAACAAAACCAGAGCAATAATTATTATGCTATTGTAAATTATGGTGTTGGACAGTTCCTTGTTGATTACCAGAGATATCTCCAGTAGACAGACACGGCGCTGTTTTATTCGCAATATATTAAAGTTAGGAGTTCATCATCTGATCAGTGTGTAAGCTCCTTTTGTCATAGAAGTTCATGAACATTGCTGACACACACGTGGTACACACATAATGCAGACGTTCCGAAGCCTCGTAATAAGTATCCGGAGCTCTTAGGCAGTAAGTAGTATAGTTCAACCGGTTCAGTTCAGTCAATGGTGTCTTCGGGAACACTCACGTCGCGTTGTAAGCCAGTGCGAGTAAGTCCTAGTATATGTACTGCATCAGAGGAATCCGTATGAGTCAGTCGGAATGAAAGCAAGCAAGAAACAAGAACAAAGCTCTTCGTCGCAGATTTGTGACGGCATAGTATGAGGAGGCTTAAGTTCGCCTTGACTTGCCTTGTCTTAAGAGAAAAATATTTTCGTGCATCATCAACATCATCTGACTGAGAACTCGACTTGAGCAAAATGTTCGTACACATATCCGCACATTGCAGCTGCTGACTGCTTTCATTAAAAGGGGGAAAGAGAAAGAACCAATGAGGAAGAGTGAGAGAAGAGAGAGAGAGAGAGAGGAAAAGGAGCTATGTGTAACTCTACTCTGACATTCGATTACCTTCAAATTAATTGGATCCGTGAGGAAATTAAATTGGGAATTTAGTAGTTGTACCATCAATAGTAGGAGAGAAGTAGCATACAGTTGTTGTATTAGCTCTACCTTCTGGAATCGCTTTTGTACACACATATAACACACACAGCGTTCCCATACAATTTACTTGTCTACAGGTTTCTCTCCTTGCCTTCTCCCATAGACACTTCATTCACTATTAGCACTACATTGATATAATACTTGGTTTCTGTGAGTGTGTACCTACTACCAATCTCTGTAATGCTCACCTTGTATTATTTTTGGACTTTCATACATCATAATATACTTATTCTTTTGGTATAAAGTGAAAAAGAAAGGATGGAAGAATTGTCACGTTATACACCATTATTATTATGCTAGTTATTCGTTTGGGGGTCCTGAGTCCTGACTGCTGCTGCTGTACTCTAACCAGCAGTGATAATAATAACACAAAACCAACTTGCTATTAGCAAAATGTGAGTGGAGTCCAGAGAGCATTATTATACGAGTATAAAAACATTTTTGCCTGTAGTATAATAAGTTTGTATTATAGAAGCACTCTGGGAGCAGTATAACAACCACCATTTCTCGTTTTGCGTGCTCAACTCACTCACTCATTTCTCACTGGGCTGGGAAAGAAATTAATCTTGCGACGGCTCGAGGAATTTGTTTTTGGTTTTGATGAGTGATGTAAAAATTGTATGTATTTCGCACGAGTGCCCTGCCATCCATGTGGTGTGATGTGGTGAAACAGCACGTTGGGTTAGTTCATTGAATAAGCATGGTATAAGGACGTTTCTCCCGGAAAGAATGTGAGCTATTTAAATGTATAATCGAGGCGCAACTTTGTCCGTGTAGCACTTTGGCCATGTGTATTTAATATGTACCCCTTTCCTGGATGCATTTTAATAAATGGGTAAAAAAATCAACTTATGCATGGACACACGGCACGCCAATGTTTGTTTGCGAACCTTGCTTTTGTGTTTATTGTTAATGCTTATTGCTCTCGCGTTCTAACAATTTAATTGGGAATGGAATTGTAGTTTGTGAGTAATAAGCAAAAAGGAGTACAAGTTCTTGGTCTTAATTCTCGTTATAAATGAATGCGAACACAATAAAGCTCTTTTCTGGTAAAAAGGTGCGTCCATATTACTCCTTCGTTTATTTGTTTGCCATCATCATTGTGAGTGGATTGTATATAGCCACACATATTATCTGAAGCAGGCATGCACGCGGACACTGTTGCATTATTATTATAAAAAAACGAAAAGAGCACAAGATATTGTTGTTGTATGATTCAGCCTAAAACTTTTACGGTAGCATGCTTATAGTTAGGAGAATTGGACGACGACCTCATGGACTACGAATACACCACTAAATCCCTCCAATATTTCATTCTCGAATAAAAGTGTTTAAAAAATAGACTGTTGCCACAAAGCTGACAGATAGACCAAAAGAACACAGAAAACTAATTAAATCAGATGCAATAACTTTGTCAAGCTCGGGCAGCACCCATCCAATCCACTTTCGTACACAATTGTGAGTTTTCTACCCTGTTGTTGATGTTTTTGCTAGCTGGCTCTCCTTTACTACTCACATACACACGTTGTGTCAGCACCACCACCATGTATACAAGAGTGCTTTTGCTTATAGCTTGCTAAGTGTTCTTTGATAGCATGGGAACGCATATGGGCAACTCTTATTACTTTTTCTACTATTATTGCCCTCCCTTTACTTAATGCTTCTTTCTCGCTCACTTTTACTACTAATATCACAGGAACCGTGCTTACTTGTATGTAGAAACATGTTGTCGTACGAAACGAACTACAAGCATTTTGTACAATGATCATATTGCTGGGTTGGGAGACCTTTTTTTCATTTTACTACTCTATATGGATGGATGGACACTTTCATTGGCTTTCTTTCCCTTCCTGTGTAGAATGTACGTATCTATACTATTGTATATGCCTCTTTAAATTGAAAGCACTTTGGAAATGGATGAGATATATATCAAATTAGATAGTGACTACTATTTAACGGATATATGGCTGTTTTATTTCAATTTTGTTTCCCTATTATGATTACTTGCGGCCTGTGGAGTAACTCAAACCAAAATAGAACTTCATTTCTTTATTGCGTAGATTGCCTGCCTTTGCCCTTCACTCAGTCAGTCAGCAGCAGCAGCGGTCCCAACCCAATCCAAATGAGTTTGATATTTTTTTTTAAATGAGCCAAACAAAACTCGGCTGCTGACGCTCTTTATTCCCTCATATTTCTCTCCAAAACTTAAACTCCATTATATCCTCTCGACAGCATTATTCAATTCCACCAAGTATGAATTCATCAATCACCCTGAACAATTATGTATTTTGATGCAAATCCCTAATTTTCCAATTTAAACCCCCTGCTCATTTGGGAAATAATAATGGCAGCAATATCACTTTGCTCTTCACACTTTGGGTACTACCGCTTCCTATGTACTCCAGCCGATTCATTCCATTTTCTCAGGTAATCATAGCTAAAAGCATTATGTGATACCCAATTTATTTTATTTGAACTCGGCAAACAACATACATCAAGTATAATATATAGTATACGAGATTCAATCCAAGTATAATATAGAAAATGATCATGCTTATATAAAATAAAGGTTTGTACATACACTTACACTCCTCCGATCATCGCCACCATCAAAAGCAACAAAATCAAGTGCGAGACAGGCGGAGCAGCGCAGTTTTAACGGGATATCCATATAAAATAAGGACATTATTGAATTGAATCAAAACACCTGCTCTCACTCACATCACTAATGTACTACATACATACTGCCTACATTATACATGCAATACTTTTTATAATGGATGATCATCCTTCTTCTCCTAGTCAGTATATTTAAGTAAGCATCCAGCTCAACAGTGAAGTTTACTTAGTTTTCCATTGAACGTAAAATGGTTCAATCTACAAAGCAAGTACAAAATCGGAAACGGCTTCACAAAGGGAAAATGTGTGTGTGTGTGTGGGAGCAAGAGCACCATTATATATTGTGCATTTCACTCTACCATCTTGCCAGAGGAAATCGATACAAGCCGATAATGAATCCGTCCGAAATTGAAAATGTGGCTTTGGCTTTAGAAAAAAAAGTTTCTTATAAATTGAGAGTAGTTGTTGTATCTCTACATTACATTATCAGTATCAACAGCGGAACTTTGGTTATGGTGAGATAATAGAAATTGGGAGAGACCAAATGCGTTTTTTTAATATGTTTAATGGCTCTAATTCTCTTAAAACACGAAAATGGTCTCTTTCAAAAAAAAGGTCGCTCTCCTTTTTTCTCTCTCTCTTTTGCTCACTGAGTGAGGTTACATGCTGGAAGAGAAGAATGTATTTAATCTATAAAATCCATTAGCTTTATAATAATATCAGGATGTACCTATTTTTGCTTACTGTGTGCATTAAGTAATGAGCACGAGCTTGCTACACCATTGCATTCCAGATTCACTATACACTTTTGCGAATGGATTGGATTGGATGGTTTTGTTGAAAGCATTTTGCATCGGACGAACAAGTGGCTTCTATTAGAATTAGTAGGGTTTCTAGCTCGTTATGCTATCGAGTTGAATCAGCATCGACAAAAACATTTATGGGACCATGGCACAATAACAGTTGCTGCTGATACTACTGTGCCACTAATAATAATACCAGAAAAATATTATGCACATACGGAGTACGGACAGGAATATTTAGATTATTAAATTAAATGAAGCATTAAAACGGAAGCCTTTTCATAAGGCGTGTAGTTGGGGATTTTCCATATTATGGAGTGCACAGACACGAGACAGCCACAGTAAACCAGATTGTACACCTGTGAATAAAGTATGAGGAGAAAAAAATTCATATGCCTAATTACTATTGTCATTTCTATCAAATTACATTTGCTACTACAAGTGAACTCACAGACTGTAGAATGCATGCTTTTAAAATTAATTATCTATTTGGGACAAAGTGCATGCATTCTATAGGTGACGATGGCCTTCATCTAGTTAGTAGTATTATTAATGCTAATCATAATCATGTTAAAAGTACCGGTTTCGATGTTGATACCAACTATTGCACATACAAACATTGCATGAATTAATGGCATATGGTAGTGGCATTCGTACCTAAATTTAGTGTTTTTTTACCTTATGAACATATACTATTACGTATAAATAGGACTAATACCTAATTTATTTCGGTGTGCCATGTTGTTCCCTCTCGATTGCATTTTTATTAGTTTTTTAAATGTTTTGTTTAGAAAGATACATACTGTTTTTCTTATACAATTGGTGACTGGTACACAACCACTTGCGTATTTGTATTCATGTCAGCATTCAGCACAACATGAGCTGATGTTGCATTATATATGCTGCATTTGATCATATTAATTTCCACTATAAAATGAAAGCCCGATCCGAATGCATTATCGTCATAACTTATAACCATTTACATAAGATTTTCGAACCTGTAGTCAACATTTTATGAATATGAATGTACTTATTCAGCTAATCCTTAATCAGAGAGAGAGACCAAGTTAATGTGTTTCCGTTATTCAAGCTCACGCAATCAACCACCTTAAATACACCCTGTACCCCTCCCAGCTCTGCTTTCCCTTGCTCACGACGTTAATGGTGGACCACGTTGTTAAGCTCCGTGTGGCACTCACGAACGGAGGAAAAGTTGAAGCCATTTTCAGTCGAGTTCATGAATACCACGACTGCCATTTGTTGTGAGGTTACATGAGACGGACATTAATTTGCATTTTTGTCGGGCTCAGTTCTAAGAGCTGGGCAAATGTGCTCTTGTCCAGGCAAACCCGAGCTTTTATACGCACTCGGACGTAATTTTAATTCAAAGTGTTACATTATAACGTACACACGTTCACTTGTTGTAATGTGTTTATAGCGTATTATTATTATCAAGGGGCTGATATGAGGTCATGTAAGATATGAGTACGCATACATATTACTCGCCAATAATAATAATAATATTCTTTATGTGTGTGTGAACTCTGTTATGAAAGATTCTTTTGATTACTGTGTGTGCCTTTCTATATATTGATACTCTTGTTGATGTTGTATACTCCATGTGGCTGCTGCTGCTGATGATGATTATATGGAGAGAGAAAAGTGCGGCATGTCATGATTGCGTCTTTTGGAGGGTGTACATAGAACATGTACTAAATAATGGGTATGTTGTGTATGTATTAAGACCAAGTCGATGTAATCTAATCTTGCACCCTGGTGATGGCCGTAACTCCCATGGATCCTTGGATTAAACTCCAGTTTTGATTAAAGTGTCAAATTTCACTCCAGAAAAAAAGACATATGAAATCCCCGCTTTCAAAACTTTGGCTCGTACAGCATTCCCGTTAAGTTATTGTGTTGTAATGTAAGAAGTTATGAGTGGCAGCTCTCATCTCCTCTTGATTGCCATGATGGTATGTGTGGTGCCGGATACAATTTGAGCTTGTTTGCTAATTTTACTCATTCTCTTCACAAATAGGAACGCAATTTTGAGTCTACAAGATGATCATCCTAAGTCCACACAATGGAGGATGAGTCTACATCCAGCATGATGTTGAAAATAGGCACATGTTACCCCGTGATAAGAATTTTAATAAATAAAATTGTATTGAAAAGGAAATATTATACGTTATTTCTGCAATTTTACTTCATTCTTCAATTTTCTATGCACACCAAGAAAAGAGAAATTACGTCCCAAATGACTTGAACTTATTTGATTTCTTCTACCTGTTACTAATATGACAATATGCTTTTCTTTACCTGCATGTACCATTGTAACTGGTTGTAACCAACAACTTGTCCTTTGTTGTGTGTGACTATTACTTTATTACTTTCTAACATTTCCGATTTCAGTTTTCTCAGAACAGACTCAAGCCTAACCCGTGTAAACAAGGTTCCATATATAATAGTAGCAATAACGCTCTCCAACTTCGTGGATGCGTGCTATTTTGGCATTGCATCTTCATCTCTCCAGTCAACAGAACCGTGAATCATATAGTCTCAGGTTTGCTCGGCTTCCCAAAGTATATTGTGTTAACACTTACACATTTAGCGGTGAATGTACAATACCAGCATATACAAATGGATAACAGAGAGGGAGAACCCCGTGAGAAAATCCTAAATCCAATTTTGAACCATCTTCCATTATTATTTCGGTGAAAAGATAAATTAAGAAAAGTCTTTTATATGGTCTTACTACTATCCTATTCTTCTACTTCAAGCTATGTCCATATTAACAGGAAGGGCACAGTAATAATATGCTGATAGATTTTCCTTTTACACTCATGCACGAGCTTGTTCTATTAAATTTTGTTCCAATGCAATCAGGCTAACTAATAGCTATACAGTTTAGTAGCTGTGTGTATGAACTGTTGTACTGTTGCACTGTTGTATCGTGCGAATGTGATACATGTTTTACTCAAGATTTCATTACCTATTATTCCTTTCAAACACCTCAAATCTCACAAAACCTACCTACCGTGTCATCCTCCTTGTATCATCATGTATTGAACTACAGCTAATGAAAAAGTGGTAATAATTTTCCAACTTTTCAACCTGGTAGGCAATGTTATAAGTAATCGGGCGGTAAGTGTTCCCACCACTTATCCCAAGTAATCTATTAGTCTTCTCGATTACTTGGTTATTGATGCATGAATGCATAGCGATGCGATGTTACTCATACAGCACATGAATTTGTAAAATGTTCGCACTCAATGTGGTCGGTGAAGTAGTACGTGTCGAGTCGCTGTGTTGTAAAATTTAACAAGATTTTTTGGGAAACTCTTAATGCGATGATTATCATCGTGGTCGTCATCATAGTCATCACCATTATCAGATTAAGTTAATGGATTAATCTAAGCCTGTCTAAAAAATGGAGGACCTGTGTGACTGTCTTCCGAAGAGGGCTGTGACTAGGCATACTATGCTTTTCTCCTAGGCTGTGTGTATAGAATAGTTTTGTGATTTTCCTATTATCTGATGAAATGAAAGGGGAAGAATGAGTGGTGCTGGTGAGAGTATTGGTGACTGTGAGATTTCATTAAAGCCGGTGGTGATGATCTGATGTGCTGCTGATGATCAAGATGATGACATGACAAGGCACGAAGACAGGAGAGAGAGAGGAATGAACCGCATACATTTATGGCACAAGCCCTATCAAAATAATATTGGCCATATACTAGTAGGAAAGAATCAAGAAGCTGTCAGCATCTAATCATAGATAAGGTTTTACTAGTAGAAGAAGAACATTCGTGTGGGCTAAAACTATTTCGTTAACATCGTCGCATATCCGTACTTTGTAGTTTGTAGACATATAGCACGTTTCGTAGGAATGTACAACAATTTACTCGTCAGTCATAAGGTCCCAAACACACACACACATCTTTCACTCAGACCAGCTAAACTCACGAAGAGGAGAGACACTCAGAAGGGATTTTACAAAGGAAATTGGATTGAATTTATATAGAACACCATGAAGATCACATTCCTAGAAGCATCATCACATCACCATCTTCATCAATACCACGTTCTAGTACAAACTACAAATGCTACACAGCCAAAGAGGCCAGTGTGGATGCTGGTGTGGTGATGACGATTTGATGATGAGGGCCAACCAGGAAAAGTAGAATATTAGACAGGAAACTAAAGCTCAATATCAATTCTCTTGCTACTACTACTACTACTACGACTACTTTTTTCCCTTTCTTCGTCATCATCCATCCGTCCTCCGTCATCACCATCATCACTAACAAATTCCTTGTTTCCTCAATCATCTCTTTTTATGCTTACCTCTCTTCCACTTTTTCAATAACGTGTCGTGCCTCTCTCTCTCTCTCTCTCTTGCTCAGCTTTTGTCCTTTCTTTTTTCACTACTTTTACTCCTGTCGCTACTAATAGAAAGCTCAATAAAACTTGAATGAAAGAATCATTTTCTACAGTTGACAAGACTTAAATGGTTGGAATTATGACATGGCTTTGAGTGCATATTATTCAATCTCTATCGACATCATCATCATCGTCATCGCCTTTTAATATTAAATAATTTGGGAAAGTTTGTCATGTACATGAATACATGACCTTTCATCTTTTGTATCCGCTTCTTCTTAGGGCACCATTTTGGATTGCTTTGCACCATGAATGAAAATGTAATATTAGTTGTAATAAGAGGAGCGAGCAGAGGCAGGCAGCAAGCATGCAACAAATTCACAAGTTGTACAGGTTGGTGACGATGATCGTTTTGCAAAGTTATATCCACATGAGTGGGGCCAGAACATCTTTCAGGAACCAATTTTCAGTTGCTGTATTACATGCTATACATGTGCATATATTTTCCTAAAAAGTTACACACATGTGCATTTACAAGGCTCAGACATATGGACTATGAGGTACGAAACGAATGCGTGAGTAAGGAAGGGAGAAAAAGAGGCTCTGCTGGCAATGTGTGAGGTTTTGGAAAGGAAACCATGCGAGAATTTAATTTAAGAAGAACGACCATCATGAATAGATATGTTTATATATCTGCCACTAACTTTTATAGGAAGGTATAAAGTGGAAAAGTTCTTCCAGCTCTATACAACTATATCAGAATAAGGTCTCATAATAGGAGTAGCGCCAGCAGCTCACCAATATTCCCAGAACAAGAAGCCCCTTATGTATTGCAACAGACAAAGGGAGTCTTATATACATTGCTTTCAAGATTCGTTTCCTCCGTTTGCCCCTTTATATAAACATATAGCAAGTCTCTCCAACCATGTGTGTGCATGTATGTATATAAGGGCAACTGCAAATTTCTTGTGTTGCCGTTGTTGGCCCCAGCTCATCTAGTAAACGTTCCCGAGTCGCACTAGTATCATGCTCACTCGTGTCGCTCGCATATTACAAAACCAGCTCAAATTAACATTTAAATATTACCCCATTGTTCCCATGCTGTCCACAATTTTAATTACTAATTAACATGAAAGCAATTTACTCTGAGCGTTGATGAATTTTCTTCAAAATGGGTGTTTTCTCAATCAATGTAAACACTTCATACAGCGGATCGTATAAATCTCGAGGAAATCAAATTAGTATATGTGTATTTTGTATAATATAGGTATTCATGGGTTGTAGAAGCACGCACCGTTGGTTACGACTTCATTTTATATACACATATTCGCATGAATAGTAGTTGGATCTGTATATGCTTACATTGGATCTCCCTATTCAAACATTTCCATGTGTATTCGAGAGAACAACAACATACTTAAGAACAAAGATGACGTTATATCTCTCAAGTGAAATGGGTGTTCTCAAAAGGCACACACACATAGATAGATAGATAGATGCTTATACACGTTGTATGGGAAGAGGAACACTTTAATTTACAACAGGAGGACGAATATGTGAATGGGTGAAGGAGTGAATGAGTTTAGTCAGAGTGAATGCGGTGTTGTAATTTAGGAATGCAATAGATTGGAAATTAATTGGAGGATCTCTGCTCTGCTTGCGAGAAAGGAGCACATGTTCGGGTTTACCAACAAATGAATAGACATGTGTTTAGGTGTACACATTCGCCCCATATAGGATCTATTAAAGCAATAACTCTTAAAGTCCCTACTTCGTTATCTGCCGATTGTATCCAGCCTAATTGCATGAAAAGTGGGTATTCGTGAAAACTAAGTGTCATTCGATGTCCTCAGTTCTCTTCCTTTCTGTTACACATCATGCTCTGCTGAAGTGTACATGAAAGGAGCTTCGTCTCTCAAAAGAATCCTTTATATTTTAGCTCTGTCTCCTTCCATCAGATGCGCACTGAAGAAAACAGAACAGCAGAAGCTATTCATGGCGAAATTATTGGTTTCTGGTTATAAGACCTTTTGCCCATTAAATTGTGCATTTCGCGCAATACAGCTTTTAATAATACTCCATTCATGTTTCAATGATCCGTTTATGATTTTTCGGAGCTACATACATAGTTTCCGTTCCTATGCGTTCAGCTATGAAACGAACTATATTTGAAACACGACTGATATACATGATAAGTTCCCGAAGAAAAAGAAGAGTGTGTATGCATAAGCAGAGGTGGGGTATGTTTAGACGAATCTAAAATTTTAAAGTCCACCAAAAAAGTGTTCTATTCTATGCAATAATATAAGACCATTCATGACGTGATGTCTTTTTACTAAAGCTCTGGTGATCCCTTGTTTTTCCTTGTAGAAACTAATGGCCCGATATTAAAGGTATTACAATATTGAGATATGTAGTACGCAGGTATTATTAGCAACACTGCAAATGTACGGACATGCTTCCGCATCATCTTTCACACATAAGCTACAAACAAAATGAAAGAAAAAAAGAGTGAACAGCTTTTTTATGAATGTACAACCAATATATATGCATTCCTGTGAATGTACTTTAGCCAATACTTATGTGTTTCTTTAGCCCACACATTTCTTCGCGTGCCCAAACACTTTTACTATATTTGAACAAGGAAAACCTCAAACCGTTAGACTGGGAAAGACGACCGAATAGTATGTGTGTAGTATTGTATGAGTGAATATATGAGATGAATAGAAGATGACACATTCATTCGTGGTAGAATGTGTTGCAGCATTAGTAGCTGTTGTTGGTGAACATGGGAATGCTAGTTCTATTACTTAGTGAAAGTACATCTTTTACACTGGTAAACACAGTATGAACCAGAGACTTTTCTACGAAATAACTGCCTCATTTCCTTCATTTCTTAATCTTAGAAAATTCCTTGTCCTCGTAACAGCTAAATTAAGTTTCTTAATTAAGTTATTCCAAGTGATGTTGTTGCTTCTTCTTCTTCAGCTTGCCTTTTCTATATCTGCTCTTCCTCTGACGACTTTGGTCTTATACTCTCTCTCTCTCCCTATGCTCGCTTATACGCTACACAGCATTTCTTCTGTATCTTTTCTGCTTGAGGAACAATGTCAGCGGCAGCAGCCATACAAGCTAGTTGAAGCAGAAGTAGAGAGAAAATGCCGAGTTTTGTTGCAACTGGAATAACGGTAGTAGTAGTGGCAGCAGCGGCTTACGTTTTAGTTATTAAAGGATATGGAAAGTACAAAATAATAGTAAAGTTGGCTCTTTTCTGTTAAAGACATTCATAAGCAGGAGCAGTGGCCGGCTACATAACGAGACATTTACAAATGGTGCTATATTGTATCTACTTAATTCAAATATGGGAAGGTTACTCTGCTATAAAATGTACGTTGATAGTGCGTCGAGAAAGTTAAAAAGTTGCTTTTCATATGATGTGCCAGTTTATTAGAGCAGGCTTAATACTACTATCGATAACTGCCATTGCTTGTGG
Source organism: Orchesella cincta (assembly GCA_001718145.1). Lineage (NCBI taxonomy): Eukaryota > Metazoa > Arthropoda > Collembola > Entomobryomorpha > Orchesellidae > Orchesella > Orchesella cincta. Next base: position 13,990 of record LJIJ01002033.1, read on the forward strand.
CTTTATTCAACTTTAAGGACAGAGGGGTACTCTGAGGGAAAGCAGAGCTAGCAAGAAGAAGAATTCTGGAGTCTCTTTTCCCTCTACATTATTTCTCTAACAATGTAGTCCCAGTAGTACTCCTTCAGCCATGCTACCGCCATCACCACGACCGCACTGCACTGCCGCCGCGATCATAATATTACTTCATTTCCTCTACACTAAATGCTACGATTATTATTATTATTATTACGACTCCTTCTATTACTCCATATCAAGCTTTATTTCCTTACAGATCTTAATGAAAAACATCTCTTACTGTTGTTTCATAACAAGCAGAATGGGAAAAGATTAAATAGAGAATGTAGAAACAAGTTACACTTTTCTCTCTCTCTCAAATGGTTGGTGTAATTAGAAAATAATTTCCGCTTCTCCCTTTTTCCAGCTCCGACCACTTCACTGTTCCCTTTCTGAGAGGGCAACTAAATGAATGCGTGTGTGTTTTCACAAGCTTGTGTGATATTATCCTCCAGAATATGAGCTACTCAAAAACACGTGCTTGCATTTCTTTAAATTTTTCCTTGGAAGTGGAAATTGCCATTTTATCTCAGTTTCAGTCAATTTTTCTTTACCACAAATGAAGGAACGGTTTGTTGGATATCAGCTCACGATACACAAGCTAATGATGTGATGTAGAGACCTAAAAAACTCACGCTATAAGCCAGAAAAGAATGCATTGAATTGAACATACAATAAACTATGTGTATGCTTTTATAACAACGAGTTATCAGTTATCATTCTTTGCATATCCTTATCATTGTTAGTTGGCTTAATTAATTCCATTTGATATAGTACGTATAGAGAGTAAACATATCTAAATCCTGTGTACACAAAACTTAATTAGCAGCAGCTATCTTCTCAAATGGAAAAGAGTGGTGGAAGACTAGGAAAACTTTTATAATGTTGGAATTGGCTGTGCCCTTGCTGTTGTATTGTGATAAGAATAGTTAAGAAGCAAAATTAATTTACTTCCGGATTTTTATTGCCATCATATCATAACATCATCACATATTCAATATTCTGTATGAAAGTCAAACCAACGTTGAGGTCGCAAAAGCGAAGGATGGATTGCAGTAGTATTAATTGCCAGTGTGGTGTATTTATACTGGTACCAGTAGTACTGATGGATACACTACTCCACTTCAAATGCTAATACCGAGATATCACGGCGTTGGACGTGGGACTGCTGTCAAGGTCGTTTTGTGATATTTTGGTAGCGTTGAATGAGTTTGGTAATTACATTATTTTGGTAATGAGCACGGGCTTCAAGTCTGAATGAATGGAAAATCAGCCACTCATCATTCATTGTAGTAATAAACGTCCTCTGGTTTAAAATAGTTTTATCTGCCCACTTGCAGCCTACGTGTTGAATTGTTTTTGTGTTTCATTCTGAACCACCCTCATTCACAGACATACAGTGATGATGATGATAGAGGCATTGTTGGGTTGCTAAAATAGAAGGAATGCTTAAAAGATCATTTGGTTAATTTGATTGTAATTGAGCTTTGATATTACAAGGAATCTTTTGTACGTTTTCATTCCCTCGGCCATGCCAAATAGCTCATTGAGCGTGGGACATGTGATTTATTATTGGGGTACGACAAAGGGAACCCTTTTAAAAACGAATAGCTTTTCTCAAAATAAAAGCTACAAACTTGCTTCTTAGCCGATTAATTTTCGACTTTTTCCTCTGGAGCGCTTCTGTATCTTGTACAGGTACACAAAGAAATACGGTGGTATACCTTATTCGGAAATGAAGATGACCAAACTTTTGCATGGACTCCATATACTAGGTATAGCAAGTTGGGGAAGATCACCATTGAAATCGTAAACTTTTTGGCTATCACTAAAGCGTAGCAAAGGAAGCACAACTAAATTACAAGAAGTTACAATCTCGAGTTAAAAGTAACTTTCTCTCTTTACCCTCATCCCATATATCTTTCACAGGACAAATTTGTACACTTTCAGAGAGGCCTGCATTGCTTTCCCCCCAGATTCTTCTTTGCTCGCTCAACCTCTCTCTCGCTTACCGACTTGCTCCTATTTCTGTCTTTCTCTCTTTTACTCCAAGTTGATGTTTTCAGAGTGCTTTTCCTTTTCTTTTCTCTGTTTCCCTTTCTTTTATTCTTTTCTGACTCATTCCTATTTTTTGTTTTTCTAACCACCACCAGACTTTACGCAACTTGTTACTATATATACTCCTTCTCCGTTATTCCTACCACTCCCGCCACCACCACAAAGAATACTTGATTTCCGGACTAGGAGTATTTCATTCTCAATCTTCATCTCACTTATTCTTCTTCGAGTCCTCAAGGGAGTCTTTTATTTTAGGACTATTCCAAATGATCATTATTACCCCTAGACCATTATCCTCAGTTAAGTAGGAATAGAAAGTAATGGCTGAAGAATTGTCTTGTTAAAGGTTTCTTTTCTACCTTTACTACATACTATGCTTGTCATACACTATCAATCTATGTTTTCTTTGTACAAGAAAGTATTTGCAGGAGCAAATACTTTCCGGTGATTGTCAATCGTAGATCAAAGAAGAGGCACACACGATGGCTTAAATGATGGTGCCCATTAGTTCCATTGGATTTCATATATGTAGAGTACATAAAAATTAGGTATTAGGCTGCAATTGCAATGATGTTCTATACCAGAATATTTGGCTAACAGAACAGACATTGTTAAGGATTCAGAAGGTAAGTTTAACCTTATTGAATGAAACCGATTGCTGTCATCAATGCATATTACGATCATCAAAAGCGCATATTATTCAACAAAATATGAATAAATCTTGTAATAATATTATTCTGTTGTAAAATGGGAATCAAACGTACAAATTATAGAGGAACCCATTCCTATTAAAAATAAAGCTGTGAAGCCCAAACCAACATTGCAAATCCTCTAGTCCTCTACCCACACAACAACTGTCTCTCATCAGCATCACTCCATGAACTCGCTGTCTTTCTAAAAACAGATGCATAATGATATGGGAACATTTTTTGGGAGTCATCGTCAGTAAGCCGAAAGCTGAACAAAACGCTTAGGATAGATAGACACATGTGTAAAGATCTTTGGTATAGTTATTATATATATGTTTTAAACGTAGCTGTTTTTAAATGTACGCATTCACAACAGTCAGAGAACCTTTTCTTGGCACTCATTTAAGGCGAACTCATCATTATAATGCTCGGAGTGAATTTAACGGGAAGTCATTACAACTTTTTGGCTAATGACAGTCATTAAGCATGTTCTTCTCCCTGTTCCCTTGCTGGCATCGCCTTTGCCATTGCATTTGGTCCCTCAATACAAATGAAATGAGGAAAGCATCATATTATAATACTAAGCACGAGGGAATCTGCAGATGAATATCTGATGTTGTCTTCGCTTTCGTGGATGTAGTAGATTCGTACCTTACTACGCATTGGATACTGCTTTATTCAGCCTTTTGTGTGGTACTTATTGTAATTGCTGTCGTATCCTACGCACGTATTCCATGTATGTAAAAGCTCGGCTGGCGCTTGACTTCTAATGATTGTCTTGATACATGTTTATGATGTTTAATGGATGCAAAAGGCAATTTTTTGCACAACTCTGACTTCAATGGATAATATGACACATGCCATTCCACAATTTATATGCAATGTACATTAATGTCATTAATGCTCCAACACGTTATCATAATACTCCTTCTTATGATTATGCCGGGAGGAGTTTTTGTCACGTAAATCGAAAAATAGCATCTTCTCGCGATGAAATAAATGGTTTCTCCCCTTTCAAGGCTTTGGCCACCGGAGATAATTCAGTTGACACTTGAACGAGGCATTAAACATGTGTAGAAAATTGGCATTGGCATTTGGCTTAAGTTATTGTAAACAGTGTGACATAAATACGTATTTACACATGTTTGTTAAACACATCATGGTATACGTTACACAATGTTCACGTGCATGAGATGCTTAAAAAACATTATAGATGAATGCTTACCTGGATGTTGTTAGATGATGAGCAGACCGTGGTAAAGCTGTTGTTACAAGTTTCCATCTTGAGGTAAAAAATGTTTTTTCCTTCACGTTTCTAATGGAATGTACTTTTAAAAGTGAACAGTTTCTAAATACATAAACAATAATTTCTAACAAAACTTATGCGTGCATTACGCTTCTACATATATTTTGTATACAGAATGACAGTTTCAACAAAACACTTTTATATAGTCAGGGACTAAAAGTCTCGGTCTTCACTTCGGGATCAGTTGCTTTTAATGCATATCCGGTCAATAACAAGACGTTTTATGGTCAGCGAAACGGCTCCGTGCAAAGTGCTTCCGTCTGCCTGAAAGGGACAAAAACAAATACTTTATTTACGGTCATAATTAGCGTTAATGTATATATGCATTCTAGAGATATGAATGCATATACCGTTTATATATCGGTGCACAAACGGCAAAGAAAGAAATCTTTAGATTTACTACTTGCCAGAGTGGTTTAGAAGTATGCCGCTTATGTGTCGAGTAAAAAGTATGCCATTACCTGTCTTGAACGTATGAGATACCCCCATAAATTTAGTTGCATGCACTATACGTAGTAATTGTCACAACAATTAGCAAGTTGCATTAAAAGTTGACGATCAAAAAAAGCTTCATCTGCCTTTTATAATTTTTTGATGGCAAGTAGATGCTAATGACAAGTTGCCCAAGGGTTTGAGCAGTAGGGCAAAATAAGGAACTGTCAAGATAGTAAACTTTTTTATGGTAAACTTGTCTGCAAGTTGAGTTACAACAGTGTTGTACAATTCAAATAAAGTCATAAGACATCCCTATCGTTGCAGTGCTAATAGAATACTCGTAATAATTACACATATATACGACAAGAATGTTTGCAAAAGACATTGTTTACTACAGTCATTGACGCAGCAGCTACAACGTGGTAGGTTGAGAATAACAAGAAAAAGTTGGGTTGTTGGCAGGGCTGGTTGATAGAAACAGAAAAAAGAAATCCGTTGGTGGAGCTCTTCTCTGTTGACTCGCTAATTAGTGAAATATCAATTATTATTCTGGACAGGCTAGCAGCTAGCAACATCCCAGCAGAAAACAAGAAACAACTTTTTGGTCCTTTTAAAACAGAACCAGAAAACTTGTCTATTACCAAACTACACGTTATATCTAGTTTCCCTCTCTCTCCCATCTCTTGTCTCTTACTTTTGAATCGAATAGTAGCTATTAAGAAGATTACAACGATGTGTGTATTCAATGAAACTCATACAGTTTTCAATTTATTAAAAGGATGCACATCTCTAAAGATGCAGTTGTCTACTATGCTCGTGTAATATTATAATATATACAAACATACGCACACGTTTAGCTTCCATTTTCATAAACGTTTGGAGGTAAACTATCATCATTTAGCATCAAAAAGTCAAATGCCTAAATACATCATATATTTTACAAAAGACAGATTTTTAGCCACGCATTTAGTTTAGTTGCACACATATTTAAGTACATGCATAGTTTGTATATAATATGAAATATATACGTTTATAAATTCTTTTTTTACATACATACTTTTTGCCTTCTGCTCTTTGACTTTCGATAAAAATAATGATATTCTATGGCACTGCTACTGTCAGTGTGCTCTTGCTCCTGAACCCATTACGCGCATGAAGATAATAATAATCATAACAATAATAATAATATAGTAGTAGAATTTATGTCCATATAACAAACGCCAGTCTACCTATATTCAGTAGGGATGAATGTATATGTAGATAGATAGAAAGATACATTCATTTTTCATATACAAAACTGCATAGTTGAAGTAGTATATTACGTTGTATTTGTATGTGCGTGGAGCATTTTTATATGTATCAATGAGTTTTTCATCTGCATATTTGCCCTATCACTCCCTTCTTTCTGTGCCTTGTTACGGCATAACAAAAAGATCGCTTGACTTTGTTAGCATTTTTCTCTGTACGAGCTATCTGAAAAGAGTTTTTCACAAGCCAATTAATTTTAATTAATGATTAATCATTAATTAAAAATTTGTAAACTAGATCCTGTCAGAGTGGAACAGACGAGAGAGTTAGTGTTGTGTGGCACTGATAATAATGATGGAATGTTGTGTAAAAGGTTGGAAAAGTGCATGCATGTACATGTGGAATTATTATTATGACTTATTACACGTAAGAGGAAGCATAGACCAGTCAAATTAGCGTCTCTCTGCGAGCTCCAATGAATACATATATGCATGGGAAAATATAAAGATAAAAATTACTCTAATGCATTTTTTTGTGAACAGAGGAGGTAATGATGATAAACGTTTCGTGCTGTAATATGTCGTAATTATATTTAACTGACACTGAGTTGTTATTGTATTAAATAATTAAACAGAAAAATAAATTCCTAATAATAATCATAATACTTGAGAGAATAAAAGTGTTTTTCATATTAACATTAACGATTGCTGCTATTTATTAGTTCGACAAAGGATTGGGGAAGTACTCGGCTTCTTTTAAAGTATTGCCCAAGGCAAATATAAGGGTACTCAAACATCCATAAGGCACGTAGCCATCCGTAACAAAGAAAATAACTCATTACTACTTCATTGCAATAGTCAAAAGTATGTTCTACTAGTAATAATTGTGAATCGAAAGATGAGGACTGGAAATTACGTTACCTGTTTACTTATACTTATGCGAGTATATTTGGGCATACTCAATGTATGGAGAGTAGGAGTAGGTATTATGCTAAAAGAACTGTAATCAAACAGTTGGGAGCAAAATGAGAATGGTGAGAAAGAGAGAAACGAAAGTTTTAATTGGTTTTTTTCGGAATGGTCGCTCGGGTCGTTAATTTATTAATGGAAAATCCTAATTACTTTCTTCTCTTTACTAGGTGGTTGTATTATTCCGGGATCTGACAATGATTTGCTTGCTTGTAATTAAGGACTGATGATGATGGGCCTAAATGACTCCTATATTATAGGCAGGCTGGAAGCTTTACTGTAGGTTGGGAGTGTGGACGGATCCAATCTTCAAAATGCATTTTTGGCATCGCTCTCGGCAGAGTTATTGAATCCGCCCAAAATATTTCAATTGTTTGGAAACAGGCAATAAGGCATGAGGTGATTATAGCTTCACTTTTTGCCTACGCATAGTATATGCAGAATATATACATTCTTTTGACTCTTATTCTTTTTCCACTTTTTAGAGGAATTCAATAACGGAAATTGGAAGCAAGAGCTACACTCACTCTATACTTAATATTATGGATCTACCTATGGAATGCTCTATACCCCTTCAGTCGTCATCATGGCCTTGGATATTATTGCTTCTCTATGACATGCACTTGTCCAATTTTTAATTAAAGTTATGGTGGCAGTCATCATATAATGATAATTATTATCATTTTCACTTGATTACCGTCTATAAATACAGTGATCCAATTTGAGGTTTTATTTTGCTCGTCGGTTGAAATACAAATATATAGATATTCTTCATTAGGTAGAAAACGTCACACAGGATGAATGACAGCAGGAGAGAACTCCTCTGATGAAATGTAATCAAATATATTTCTTGGATACAATACACATAGTGAATTCATTAGTGAGACTGAAGGAATCAACCGGAACGTTGAGAATACCCCATCAACAACAACGAACGACACGACACGACGATCCTGTTGATGAGGGCGATGATGATGATGGTAATATTATGGGGACAATCTCTGTCTCAAAACCTTCCAAGTTTCGTACGCAACCGTCTTTTTGTACGCTTATTCAAACATACGTACTCTTCATACCACTACACAAAAACACTGTAACGACGACTGCTCCCACTCTTTTCAGTTTTTAATTAAGATTGCTAATGAACTTTTCCCTGTCTTTGTATATCTTTGTTATATCTATCTTATCCCTCCGCATTAAATGTATTCATGCATCATATATATTTTATACCCTCTGTAGCTCATTCTCGATCTACACAGATACACTAAAACGTAATATGCGGTAATAAATATATTGCAGAGGAAATGGAATATTTATGCCCGGTATCTAGAGAATATGTGTGCGACTTCACGTTCCTTATTTTAGGTCGCTATACATATACTAAATGCAATGCACAAAAAGCACTCTATCCAGAATTAATTTTGTCGTACTGTAATAATATCCAACCAAATCAACATATATACAAAAAGCTAGATAGAGAAGAGAACCAACTGGAATATACCTAAATTCCAGAACTCTGAATGTTCCCAGTGGTATCAGAATAAATCATCTAATGACTTCTCTCTCTACGAATGCACGGAGTTCTCCCATGAATTTCCCCATACTTTTCCTTTATTCTCCAGTTGTTTGGAGGAGCACACAAGCCACTAAACGCGTGTGTGTGTGTGGATATTATTATTATTTTCTTTTTATTATTAATTATTATTGCTCAAGAAACTTGCAAGGAAATTTTCTTACCATTAAGAAAGACGTCTCACAAGATTACTTCTCTTCTTCACTAACACACATTATACACTGTTCTTCTTGGTAGCACACAGAAATAATTGTGTTTGCTTGTCCACTTACCCAACTTATTGTTCACCGATAATTACAATCTCTTTCTCTCCTTTATAAGTATATGTATTTGCTTATTATTAGTAGCAACACAACTTGCTAACTGTTTTGTCCTGCTCGTGGTGATGTGATGCGATGCTATATCCAAATTGATTGAAAGTTTATTGGCAAGTTATAACAAGAGTATTTCTTGTATATGTAAGTATAATAATATGATGATAATGATGTCCTCCAATTCTCACCAGGATGAAAAACAGGAATTTTTTTTACAAGCACAAGATTATTATTACTCAAGAAATGCAAAGAGTACAAATCATTTGGGACTCTTAGCAGCTTTGCTTTCCAGTGAATAAAAGGAGAGAGTGAATAGAGAGATATAGAGTACGCACTTCAAGACGAATCGGTGTGGATTATTGCACACAGTGAATTCATGAACTTATGATGATGTTGGTTTTGTCCTTATTATGCAGCTCAAGCCACGAAAATAACAAGTGTGGAATGAGAACAGATTTGTTTGTTTCTTCCTGTTAAATGGTAATGAGGTGATAATTGGAATAGACACACAAAGACAAACTTGTCATACAGTTTTCTTATTTGCTTTTTTTAGTGATTACCAAGGAATATCTACCGCCTTGCAAATGACAATGTTCTAAATGTCTTTATAACACATGCACACACATTTACTTGGCTCACTAGCTTCACTAAAATGACTTCATTCAGAAAGCGATGAAGAAGCCGGCACGTTTCCTTGTTTTTTGCATGAGGGTAAAATGATTTTCACGGGTTTCTTTTTTGATTTCACGTTATGTAAAAATAGTTCAAGAACGCAATCAACATTAAAATAGCAGAAAAGACACGCACTGTCAAACAGACAACGGGAAGAGGGGTTGACAGTTGCAGTTGATGTCGGAGTAACTAGAACGCGATGAGAGAAACACGATCCGTTCTTTACTTCGTTAGGCAATAATGTACGCTTACATTGGTACTAATATTCTGGACCTCAACATGTATGAAGAATTAGTCGGGTTTTTACCGAAAAAAACAGTTTCCAGTTCAACAGTCACCACTGCACTTTAAGATTCCACAATATTATTATTTTATTTTGCTCAGACGAGCTTGAAACGCATTTTGTTCTAAAGAACTAGTATTACATGCACAAAAATTTGTGTAGCTATTGCGCTTCCCCTTCTCATTTCAAAAATTTCAATGTTGGCATTGAATGAGCGAAGAGCACGAGGAAAGATACAATGTGTGTGGAGGCTTTGTGAGCGTAACTGACGAGAACCGACTGGGCCGACAGCTGGTTTACTACTGACAAAAAGTTGGTATGACTGGGTGAGAAAAGCTCATCTGGGGGAAGCTATATAGTGGAGACTCATTCTCATAAGTTGAGGTTGCCGTTGATGCCTCTGCTACACCGCGATATGAGTGCGAGTGTGCCTTCCCAAACATGTATATGCTTTTAAAAATCTATCTTCCCTATTACACTCTCTCTCTCTCTCTGCTTGTTCGTTTTTTATAGTGTTGCTGTAACTTACAGATTATACGTGGAGCTTCGCAATGTAATCTTGCACGGGGCATATATGCGAGTACACATTTTTCTACATTGTACTTACTTAAATCGTGTATGTGAAAGAATTTTCAGCTCCTGGAAAGAGATAGGGCACGATGCGATAAATGCCGTGTTGTTTGGAAAAAATGCTGAGAGTTGTACTCCCTGAAAACAGCGGTCTACGAGAACTTCTCAGTTCAGACTGAGGAAAGAACTGCTCGGAACAGGGGCAATATAGGCTGGAGCTCGGGCTCAAGTTGGATGGAGCAAGCAAAGCAATATATGGAATTGTTGTAGGACCAGGACCCCTCATCTCGACAGCTCTTGGACAATTTTTTTCTCATCAGGTTCACTCTGTAAAACACAGCTCTCCCTGTCTGTATTGCATTGACGGTGAGGTTGAGCTGGAAAAAGTTGGCGAGGGGCTTCGGTAGGAGCAGAAGCAAAATAACTTTCGGTTGCATGTTGTAACGTTGTAAGTTTGGGGGATATTACTTAGAACAGCCCTATTTTGTTTGTAAGTCTTAAAATTCACATTATTTGACTGTATGCAAGGAAGCCAAGATGTATGTTTTCTAAATGCAGAGATATACAAGCTGTGCTAATGCTTCTTCTGGAAACTTAAAAAATATAAATGTAAGCCGATATTTACTGCTTGAAAAAACTTGGTAATATTGATATATTGCATTTGAATACATAATAATGTACTTACAGTCGGCTCAATTTTTATTGGACCTTATCTTTCATATTTATTCAAAGGTAACTTGGCTATCACCCTAATTAATTCTATTTGTTTTTCTTCTCTGCTACGCTTCACTAATCTGAAATAAGTGCATTATTTTATTCGCCGAATATCATAATGGTGCGATACACCTTGGTCTTATTTTACTTTCCTACTTTCACTCCCTGTTAAGTATCATGGTGAGAACAAATGTATAATAGTTCCAGGAAAGCACGTTAATAGATCCTTGAAATTAATGTTTCTTAGAAAACAAAGCTTTATAGTGCAATCGTTGGTTATAAATACGATATTATGATGACTAATATTGTCATTAGTTAAAATTATTCAGGACTACCAATATTGTCGAATAAATATTTTGGATCCCCGATTACAAATTTCTAATTGAAAAAGTAGAAAATTGGAGTAACAAATCCGGCGTGTTGTTTCGATCCTAGGTTGAATCCTGTGATCGGGATGGATGATAGCTCATTTAAAGTAGTTTCTCTGCAATCTAACTTCATGGATATGAAATTATTTCATCAGGAGACACGAAGCTCAATTTGTCTTGAAACATATAACTTTAATACATCCGTCGCATATTGGACAATGCTAATTGCTTCTACATGAGTGACAATCTGTGCTTCTTGGAAAAAAACTAATGTTCATTTTATTATAGGCACTCCTACTGCTGTACACCCAAGGCAGGCTGTACTGTAAGCAATGATGATGATGATAGCTTTATTATAAACTTTACATTCCAGTTTTTGAAGAAATGAAATCCTTGGTCCTAATAACGAAAAAACCTACGCTAGACATAGTTTAAGTACTTTTAGTTGAAAATATATAGTAAAACAGAGCATTTAGGGTTTGACTCTGGATCCACTGTCGAGTACATTTTTTAAAAAGTATTCATTGCTGCCATTAAACTATATTTGTTACTTTTTAGTCTTATGACAGTCTAAGTTGCAGTGGTACATTTTAGATAGTATGGTTCAATGCATTTTATGGCCCTCATTAATATACTGCTTCGCTGTTTGGAAGATGAGGATGTAGTCCCATGTTCGAAGAAAACATTGCGTAGCAAACAAGTACAAGTATGGCTCCAACGGTCACAAAACGACAAAAATTTTACAACCGGTATAAAACTGCTTGACATAAGAAGTGTTTATGTACTGCTTTGTCAAGAACGAAAAAACATTTTGTACCTTACTCACATAGTTTCTATTTTTTGAAGTGAATTTTCTGACACTAAAACTCATGTCGGAAAGAGGGATGCAAATTATTCCCCTTCCTTATTGCAGCGCATATGCATGCAGCACTAATTCGAGTTACTATAGAGTGCAGAATAGACAAAAGTCGAGTAACAAAAATCTTCTAGGTTTATCTTACTTAACTCTAATATACTACGAGTATTAGGATCAGTGACAGCAAGAGACTTTTCCCACTTTCTCAACCCGATGATGCAAGTGGTGATATTGTTGATAATAATAATTTTTGAAAATTTTATAGACTTAAATTTTGTTACGATGAACTCAGTTTTCCCTCTGGAACTGAGGATGGACTACTAATGGATGTAGTAGTGTAACATTTGCTTCAATCTTATTTTTATCTTTGGCATCTTATGAATTGAGTCTTTTAGATTGATTTCTAAAAAAAACTACCAATTAGTGAAATGAAACGAGTTTGTATGAGATAAATCGTATTTGAATGAAACGGCGTTAAATGTAATATTACGTGATCAATGGGAGACAGCCCAATAAGTACGCAGTAGAGTTCCCCAAAGTAAGATTAGTTTGGAAAGGGACGATTGCTCGGTAAAAGTAGTAGAAATGATCTCATAGAGTATAAAAAGTAAATTATTATATAGTGCACAAGGCTTAGACTATCAAGTTATAATTCATAAACTTTTAGTATTTGCAACGAAGCTATTACGAGCTGGCACACACTCATTATATGGTGGTACGTTTTCATGATTTTATTTTGCAGACAGCTCGCTCTCACTCACCCCTTTACTCTTAAGTGCGTGTACTAATAGAATAACTAATTAGGGTTAGAAACAAAGAGCTTTCCATTATCGAAAGAAATGGAAATGTCATTCACATTCATTCTCTGGTCCGAGAGAGGAGAGTGCTCTATTTTACTTGCCTCTGTGTTCCGTACATGTAGCCTCAATGGTTAGTTATGGTATTTTGTCTAAGTGACTGACTGAATCAAAAGTTCTCTCTTCTGGTCTTTCCGCATCTCTAATGTATGCATGTGAGCCTACAATGTTCGTAGCCATTAGCAGATATTGAAAACGATGCCCTTCCATTACGGAAAGAGGTAAATGAAGTAGTGAACACAATGGGACCCAACTCGCCGAAACAAAACTCTAGCACACATCATTCATCTGCAACGATTGAAATAATGGAAAGTGCATTATGATTTCCCAAACAAGTTCCTTTTCACTTTGTGTATACATTATGCTCTTGATGACGCTCCCATGCTAGAAGTTATTATTGACGTCCATTCTTCCTCGCTCCCTTGTACTTTTGATAAGTAAACATCCATAACAGACAGACGTGACAAAAAGCTCTGTTTTTATTCTGGCTTATAGATAAGTGGGGCTATGCCATGCCTAATGTAATAGTCCAATTACATATCCAAATACAATCTCTCAACCCATATGCTTCATACTATGCTACCACGTAGTTAAATGTTGCTGTCACGTTTCACATTCAAAATTTCTTTTACTGTAGAAATCTGAATTTGTACTTGAAACCTACAATAATTATAATTACATATATGTTTTGTATGCAGTCCTGAGTTTGTTAATGTACTTTGGATAATGAATCTGTGCGTGGGCGTTGACAAAAAAAATCATTGCTAAATTGTACCGAGTTTGAAAAGGCTTAAAGAAAATGTAAAGTGTGTAGACACAATAAATGTACTAAAGAAGTGTTCACAAATGGAACGTGGCACGCTTGCCAGGCCAGCTTGTTTAATAGTAAAATAGTTTATCGTAAAACTGTGTGCTCTGAATAAGAGTTGGAGACTTTTAACTTTCAAACTGTTTCAAAAGGCTTTACTTTTACCTAAAGATCTCCGAACAAGAATCAAGTTTCATGGAAAATCGAGACATTTCGTATTATGCATTCCATTTTAAGAAGGGCAGTCCATAGTATTGTACTCTTAACAGAGTAATATCCTTCTTGTGTACACACTTTTAAGTTCTCAGCTCTTATTGATGTTAAAATGTACATACAAGTTGCATCAAAACGACATTGACAGGACGAAGGAAGAAAAATTTCCATTCAGGAGAAATTTTTAAGCTGATTCTCTTGCACTTTACAATGCTTTAAGTACTACAAGCTTTTGGTTTTTGCAGGGTTCCAGTTGGACCCACTGCTCAAAGATGTGAGTAACTGGTTGGAACGCACCCGTGTCTACCTCGTCCATCCGACTACGAGGCTTTCTACTTAAAGAATCACTTTACTTTCACCAACCTAATAGAAAGAGTGCCTCTGCTCGTCAACAGCAGCAGCAGCTGGGGATCTCTTTCTCTTCTACCACTACATAAAATGCATTCTAACGTACATCCATACATGTGAATGCATAAAACTCATTGCATGATGTTAGTTTAGTTACGAATACAACTTTGGTTGACTGTTGGCAGCGCGGTGTAAGACAGAGTGGCCCATGTGTATTTACAATCCGAGATACCTTTCACCAACCTTTAATGTTTGTCCGTCTGTTTAGATAAATATCAAGTAAATTATAGAAATTGTACAACCATCTACACTTTAAAAGCGAATGCTAGGGAATGTTGGAGGTTTTTTATTCACTCTGATATTTTCTAGTGAAGCAAAATCTTAGAGAAAAGTTTAAAAATACTGAATTGAAACTTATTTGAAATCGAAGTAACAAATTTATATGGTGAAAGCACAAAGACATTCAAGAATGGACACAAGGATGTCAGTATTATAAAAAAATTAATCGCTACTTGTATGTATTTAAATATGAGCATCAATTTCGTTGATTTACAATAGCAATGGCAATAAGTATTTCATTCAGATCCATCCATAAATGCATTTGTCTTGATAATGGATGGATATGGATATAATGTGGTGGAGTAATAGTAGTAGTGGGGGCAGACAGATTCTTTCATTCCGAAAATTCCAATTTTGCAGAGAGAAGGCTGCGGTGCTAGTACTGCTGTTACCATCATGCATCACGCGTACTATATTGAATTGCTGGAAGAACCCCACTCTAGTGGTGGTGTACACACAGTGAGAGAACATTGGAGTTTTTTCATTTAGTTGAGATCCAAATGCCGCGTCACTCACACTCTGAAAACCATAATATATATCGGGATAAGTATTAAGGATATTAAGCAAAAAGCAGTCAAAATTATTAGATGCGGACTTCCAAGGCTGCTGCTGCTGCCGCCACTCAAACTGCATTGGTAGTTGTACTCCTTGTTATTAGCTGAATTACATTACACATTACATTAGATGATTAGATTGATCGATCAACAGTACCATATGAGGATGTACTCTTTTGATGGCTTTTCTCCTCTAACATACATTTTGGGGGCACTAGAAACACAATATTGTTTTAAGCTTACATACAAGCTTTTTCCATGTTAGTATAACTCTAGTAGTAAAAGCATTCATTTATATACTTTGTAGTACATTCATACAAGTCTACGTGTTCCATACATCTTATCTCGAGATACCTAATAAATGTAAGTAATGGTGAGCAAGGCAGCAAATATACAAACTTCTGAATTTCACTTGCCAACACCACAAGTGCAATACAGTAGTATTAAAACAACCACACACGCCACCATTACTGCGCTGCACTTTAATTTTACTACTTTCCTTTTCTTCAATTTATTCTTCCTCTTATGCAGCAGCAGCGGCTTTCTCCTTCTTCCAGCCTAGCCTTTTCTCCGTTTACCCTGGAAAACAAAATGCACTTGCATTTATGCACATACATGCGCCAGGCAGAAACCTTTTTTAGTGAGCATATTATTTTTATACTTACCCAAGATGTATGTAGCAATCACAAACTATACTGTGTATGCAATGTAATAATCATGCCACTTTTACTCCATTGTTTGTGCTGTTATGAAATGTAAGTTTCCAATCTACATTACTACACATGCGGCAGGGTTTGCAATCTTAATATTGTTGTTGCCTTCTGCTACAGAGAATTCAGAAGTAATAAGATCATATTTCGGTGCGTATGCATGTGCATGGATTTTCTCATTTTCATAATATTCAGAGTACAAGTGGGTTGAAAAAAAAAAGCTTTTCGACCAAGCTCCCGTGAGTGTGTGGCACCCTATCATCATGTGTGAGATGGGTGTTGTTGTTTCTTGCTCCTGATGTTACCTCATCATATTGGAATGGCAATATTATAACAGCCAAATGCCAAGTCCTCCAGTTTCAGTGGTGATGATGATGACAGCCAGGCTGTGCCAGTAGGAAGGACCCAAAACATAATCTAACTGGACTCTACTACTCATATGCAGCTGACGGGTAGGACGATGGATAGAGAATGTGTACAAATATGAAAACTACGGTGAAATAAAGGGACAGAGATAGAGCTTTCTTCATATATTTATTATGCCACTCAGCCACATAGCACATGTGAATTTTGTCATGAAACATTCGTTTCATTATATTATTGCAAGCTTGCGATGGGTAAATACACACAATGTTTCATTTTCATGCTGTCCGTAGGATAAGGTAGTTGCTTTATGCATCATGGCATTATTCACAGTGGATTGATCAGTTAGGGGCAACTTTAATATAGGGTATTACAATAAAAGCTCTTTCTCTCTCAGACTTGTCAATTTCCTTGATCCATTCATTTAGATTGCATTTCCATATCATTACTTACCCTATTGTTTCCTTTCTCATCAGTTTAATCAAAGCGTCACTTTTTCCTTTCAGCTCCCACTTTGGCTGTGCCAGGCTGTCTCTTGCAAACTGCCTCTGCGTGAGTACGTAAATGCATGCGGGATGGTTGCACGGAGGAACGAAGTCAATATGAATGAATCAAATGACTGTAACGGCCCAACATTTCTTATATATCCGTATACAGATACGATACGCGTATACCCTTCTCAGGACTCATTACTCTGATATTCAAGTCGTATTTAGTAGGCTCCATGATGAATACTTGACAGTAATCAGTAAATGGTCGCGAAAACCCCTAAAGGGCCCTCTCCGGTTCATTAACAAATTGAAACCCATACATGCATAACTGCTTGATGAACGGCATTGTGTTTTCCATGAGGTTTGATTAGGTATTGCCATCAGTTGCTTGTACTTGTACTGCTTTTCTATGAAAGCTACACATACTGAATTAAATACATGAAAAAGCTGTAAATGCCTTACAATCTTCTCCTCATTAGGTCTTAAATCTCCATCGTGGTTCATTTCATTCTCTTCACACCATTAGGCATTTCTGTGACTTCAATTTTAAAAAAGCAATTGCAAAATTACTTCTAGGAGGATTTTTATAGCAGCAATTGAAATTTGGGAAACAATTGCAAACTCTTTACATCATCGATCGACGAATACTTGATCAGGATATAAGAGTATTGTCAAATGACGTTATGTAGGCATCACCTACATTTTATAAACTTTAATTGTATCTCTTTCAAACGATGGAATACTTGTTTTTCACCAAACAGAAAGTAACATGTATGTGCATGTGCATGCACATGATGCACATTTAATTTGAAATTTCTTGTACAACATGCAACTATAGAAAATCATTTCCCCTAACTAGATCGAGTTGGTATTCAACATCTCCGAAGAGCAGCTGAAAAGAACGGTTGTTCAATTTCTCAGGATGCTTAGACCGACGGAATTAAGCTTGCATTCATTCACAAACTACTTACAAGCATCATTGTAGAGCCTTAACCTTACACACTCGTTTCTTTCCATTCGTTACCTTTTGGGATCTGAAATTTCTGTATGGGCTCAACCGATAGTGAATAATGCGAGTAAACCCTATTTCAAAAGAATTGTACTCTCTGCTTACACTTGAATAGATTCGATGGTCAAAACGTAGGGAAAGAGAGAAAATCAAAGGGCAATTCCGAGGTAATTCAAGCTGAATTGAGTCAACTATTATTAAAGATGTTATTCAAATGCAATTTGAGCTCTTGTTGAAGGAATGATTCATGATGATGAGGGATACTATTGGAGAATGAAGTGTCGTTCATGTAGGGCTTCGTAACAAGGTGATCTTACCCATGAAAGTTCATAAAAACTTGAATTTTCCATGAAAGAGCTCAAAATCAGGAAACCTTTGAATGATACTTGGAGACCTAAGGGAACTAAACATTTAGATGTTATGC